>OVBL01000386.1:0-51827 GCA_900406555.1 Pseudoturritis turrita
TTCGGCCAAGCAGTGCCACTTCGGCCAAGCTGGCCACTTCGGCCAAGCTGGCCACTTCGGCCAAGCGGCCACTTCGGCCAAGCAGGCCACTTCGCCAAGCAGCCACTTCGCCGCCCACCGGCCCCCCCCGCGCCCTCGGCCAAGCAGGCCACTTCGGCCAAGCAGGCCACTTCGGCCAAACTGTCCACTTCGGCCAAGCTGTCCACTTCGGCCAAGCAGTCCACTTCGGCCGAACCGCCTTGCCGAAGTGAAAACCATACGAAACTGTCTGGCCGGAGTCAAAACCATACGAAACTGTCTTGGCGAAGTCAAATCTATACGGAGCTGTCTGGCCGAAGTCAGAGTTGCCGAAGACGATCCTGGCCGAAGTCATTCCCATACGGAGCTGTCCGGCCGAAGTCATTTCCATACGAAACTGTCTGGCCGAAATCAAGTCTACACGAAGCCAGAAGACGACGCGGCCGAAGTCATTTCTATACGAAGACAACAAGCCCATCTTCGGCCTACAACGATACAGAGGCCCACGAAGTCAAGCCGACTCAAACTAGTATATATATATCTATGTACTTTAGGATTAGTATATATATATATCCTTATCTCTTTAGGATTGACCTGGCCGACTCAAACTAGTATATATATCTATATACATCCTTTGAAAAAGGGATCCGCAATTTACTTAGCAAAAAACCCTAGACTTTTTTGCTCTCAAACTCTTGTACGAAAGCTTTTCGACACAAGCTTAATAAAAACCATCTTTGGATCTCTTCGTTTGTGGTTCATCCGCAGAAATTTCATCCCCCTTAACAAACCTCCGACAAATTCTAATTGTGTTGATTTCGACTCCCACATCTATGTAAACCTCCATCGTTTTTTCGAGTTGATTAGCAAACATCTTGTTTACCAAGCGCTGATATGTGGCTCCGGCGTTCTTGAGGCCGAAAGGCATCACCTTGTAGCAATAGATTCCACGATCCGTAATGAAGGCTGTTTTCTCACGATCGTCGGGATTCATTAGAATATGATTGTATCCAGAGAATGCGTCCATGAAAGATAAGAGCTTGTTACCGGCCGTTGCTTCGACCAGTCGGTCAATGTGTGGTAGTGGGAAGCTGTCTTTCGGGCACGCCTTGTTTAAATCGGTGAAATCGATGCACACCCACCATTTTCGTTCTTCTTTTTGACCACAACAGGATTCGCCAGCCAATCCGGGTACTTGACTTTCATTATCGACCCGACACGTAAGAGTCTTTCGACTTCGTCTTTCACTG
The DNA here is from genome assembly GCA_900406555.1 of Pseudoturritis turrita. Classification (NCBI taxonomy): domain Eukaryota; kingdom Viridiplantae; phylum Streptophyta; class Magnoliopsida; order Brassicales; family Brassicaceae; genus Pseudoturritis; species Pseudoturritis turrita. The sequence continues at coordinate 1,269 of OVBL01000386.1, forward strand.
CTTTCGCCCTGTCAGGACCCAACTTTCTCCATTTTTGCTTGATTGGTTTGAAGGTTGGGTCGATGTTCAATTCGTGACTGGTTACGCCGATATCAATTCCGGGCATATCCTCTGCTGCCCACGCGAAAGTGTCCATGTTTTCTTTTAGGAATGAAACTAGTTCGTCCTTGATTTTTTCGTCGAGGCCGAATCCAATCTCTACGCATCGTTCCGGGTGTTCGTCGTCGATACAAACTGATATTACGGGGTCGTAGGGCTGTTTGGCTGGTTCTGACTTGGCTCCCTGTATGTCTTCATCTTCTTGCGTTCTGACTTGGCTATTGGATCGGTGACAGGATTCCTGAGCTTGTGTGCAGCTAGGAAGCATACGCGGGACTCCTTCTAACTTCCCAAAACCGTTCTGACCCCGCTCGGTGTTGGGAATTTGACGCAGAGATGGTAGGTCGAGGCTACGGCGCGCATTGAGTTTAACCAAAGTGTGCCAACGATGACGTTATAGATTGCCGGGTGATCGGCTACCGAGAACTCGACGAGCTTGATGACACCCCCAGCTTCTACAGGCAGCTTGATCGTCCCGATTGTCATCGTTGTTTCTCCAGAAAATCCAGTCAATGGTTTAGGGGTAGGCACTATGTCGGACGGATTGATATCCATTCGTTTGAGAGTTTCTTTGAAGATTATATCCACTGTGCTGCCCGTTGTTGGGGTCAGTTTTCACCCCATTGAGATCGACTGCTAAAAACACTAAGTATGGGAAAAAAGCCTAGGCGACGAGCTAAAACATTAGAAGACGAGCCAAACCTGGCTCGGTAGCAAGGAGTGGTGACGAGCCCACTTGGCTCGGTAGCAAGGAGTGGTGACGAGCCCACTTGGCTCGGTAGCAAGGAGAAGAGAGGACGAGCCAAACTTGGCTCGGCGACAAGACAGCACGAAGAAGCAGTGACGAGCCAAACTTGGCTCGGCGACAAGACAGCACGAAGAAGCAGTGACGAGCCAAACTTGGCTCGGCGACAATGCCGCATGGAGAAGTGGTGACGAGCCAAACTTGGCTCGGCGACAATGCCGCATGGAGAAGTGGTGACGAGCCAAACTTGGCTCGGCGACAATGACGCGTGGAGAAGTGGTGACGAGCCAAACTTGGCTCGGCGACAATGCCGCGTGGAGAAATGGTGATGAGCCAACACTTGGCTCGGTACCAAGGAATGGTGACGAGCCAACATCTTGGCCAGGCAGCAAGAAAAGAAGGCGACGAGCCAACACTTGGCTCGGTAGCAAGGAGGAAAAGCAGGCGACGAGCCAACGTCTTGGCTAGGCAAGAAAAGAAGGCGACGAGCCAACATCTTGGCTAGGCAGCAAGGAGAAAGGAATGACGAGCCAACATCTTGGCTAGGCAGCAAGGAGAAAGGAGTGACGAGCCAACATCTTGGCTCGGCGACATGTTGGCAAACCAACAAACGGTGACGAGCCAACATGTTGGCAGACCAACTACCTGGCTCGGAATTGGGAGAAGTAGGCGAAACAAACAACGAGCCAGTTCACCGATGACCCAGCAAAGCAACGAGTCCAATATTCTATTGGGTCGAGGCAACGAGCCATAAGAAATTGGTGGGCCAAGATGACAAGCCTAAGAAAGAAGCCCACATCCGAGCCAGAGAAAGGAAGTTTTCCAAATACCTTTGGGAAACAGGCTCAGCCGACTTATTCGTGTATAAATAAACAATGTACCTCTTTGAAAAGGGGATCCAAAAAATTGACCTAGCTAAACACTTATTACTTTACAAATAGCTTTCGAAACAGCTTGAATAAAGTCTCCATCTTTGGATCTCAGTTTCTTGGTTTCTTTACATAGAAGTTTGTCGAATCCCTAAATCTCTTTACAAGTTTTGGTTGTGCGAGTTTCGACTCCCACAATTTGGCGCCGTCTGTGGGGAATATCTCAAACTTTCTGACACCTTAGAAAACCACTTAATACGAGATCTGAATCAATGACTACCGACGGAGACCGAAGCGGTGACGATATTAACCTAAACCGAGCCAGGAATTCGGCAGAGGAAGAGGAAAATCTCCTCTGGGTCCAACGAGCGCAGTTTGCTGATGAACCAAGGACGACGAGCCGAGCCCAGAGGGAAGAGTTGGACGAAATCCGAGCCTCATTGATTCGAGCCACCGCTGAGATGAAAGCCGTCCGATCCCAGGTGCACAAAGCAACCAGTAAAGTCCCAGAGATTGACCGCGTATTGGAAGAAGCACACAATACACCATTCACAGCCCGAATTACCAAGGCAAGGATCTCCGACCCAGGAAAGATCAAAGTCCCAATCTACGAAGGGACAACCGACCCAAAGGAACACATAACGGCGTTTATCATAGCAATGGGTCGAGCCAATTTTAGAGAAAAAGAGAGAGATGCCGGTTTCTGCTTGGTATTTGTGGAACATCTAAAGGGTGCAGCCCTCCAATGGTTTTCAGGATTAGAGCGGAACTCCATTGATGATTTCCAGCAGCTGTCTGCCGCCTTCTTGAAGCATTATTCCATGTTTATGGATCGAGGGGCCTCGGATGCCGACCTATGGACATTAACTCAAGGGCCTACAGAGACATTGCGAAGCTTTATAGGGAGATTCAAAGCAGTAATGTCAAAAGTGGAAGGCGTAAGCGACAAGGCCGCTGTGCTCGCGTTAAAAAGGGCTCTGTGGTACGAATCCGAATTCCGAAAAGAGATTGCTCTAAACACGCCGCTATCAATTCAGGATGCACTGCACCGAGCCTCAGATTTCATAGTCAATGAAGAAGAGATGAAGATTTTGTCTCAGAAGTATGGAGCCGCCAAAGCGACGAACCGTTCTTTCCAAATCCCGAGCCAACCTCCTCAAAAGAAGAATACTCAAGGGAACGGGTATGTACACCATGAGAAACCTAACTTTGGAGGAGCCCACAACTATCAGGTGGGAACGGGCCGAGGCAAAGCACCTTGGAACACCTGGACACGAAGTCAAAGTTCGTACGACGAAAAAGCCTACTGCGAATTTCATCACATGCACGGTCATTCGACTGCCAACTGCCGAACCTTGGGAATGAAGCTCGCGGCAAAGCTGGTAGCCGGAGAACTCGGTAGCGCAGTCAGCTTAAAAGACTTCGAGCAAGAAGGCGAAAAAGATCAGCCGAACCAGACAAGTCAAAATGATGATACACCCAAGCGAGGAAGACGAGATGACGAGGCGACGCAGTCAGGTTCACGAAGAAGAATAAATATGATAATGGGTGGATCACAATACTGCTCGGACACGGTGTCTTCAATCAAGGCTTTCCAGCGGCGAGCCGATGCGAGTGTAAACTGGTCAGCACCCTCCAAACTTCCTAACGATGTTATCTCGTTCGAAGAAAGGGAAACCACCGGCATCGATAGACCACATAATGACCCCCTCGTGATAGAATTGATCGTCGATGATTGCGATGTCGCCCGAGTTCTGATAGACACAGGAAGCTCCGTAGATGTGATCTTCCGGGAAACCCTCAGAAGGATGAACATAGACCTTGACAAAATCACAGCCGCGCCGAAGCCTTTAACTGGATTCTCGGGAGAGACGACCATGACCCTTGGAACAATAAAACTCCCCGTCCGAGCTGAACAGGTGACCAAGATAGTGGAGTTTTCGGTTACAGATCATCCTGCAATCTACAATGTGATCATGGGCACACCCTGGATAAACTCGATGCGAGCTGTACCATCGACCTATCACCTCTGCATCAAATTTCCGACCCCAAGGGGAATCAAAACAATTTGGGGAAACCAAAAGGAATCCCGCATATGTTTTCTAGCCGAACACAAACTTAGGAACCCCGTCACAGAGATCACCACCAGGAGAAAGAAGATGGAGACGGAGAGAGAACCCGAGAAGGAGTTGGCAAAACTCTTATAGCAGTTACAGATCACGGAGGATCGCGAGAGGAAAAGCAAACCAACTTGCGACCCCGTCGTCTCGGTGAACATAGATGGCAATCACCCAGAACGCTGCATCAAAATAGGGGCCGAGCTGAAAGATCCAATAAGGGGAGAGTTGATTTCTTTCCTTAAAAAGAACCTACACACCTTCGCGTGGGCAGCTGAAGATATGCCCGGCATCAGCATCAACGTAACGTGCCACGAGCTGCACGTGGACCCAACATTTAAACCCGTTAAACAGAAAAGGCGAAAACTTGGTCCAGACAGAGCACAAGCAGTGAATGACGAGGTGGAACGACTACTACGTGTGGGATCGATAGTCGAAGCAAAGTACCCAGACTGGCTCGCTAACCCTGTGGTAGTTAAGAAGAAAAATGGGAAATGGCGTGTATGTGTGGACTTCACCGACTTGAACAAAGCGTGCCCCAAAGACAGCTTTCCACTGCCGCATATTGATCGATTAGTGGAAGCGACAGCGGGCAACAAACTCCTCTCATTTATGGATGCCTTCTCCGGATACAACCAAATCCTAATGAACCCAGACGATCAAGAAAAGACGGCGTTCATCACAGACCGCGGGATATACTGCTACAAAGTCATGCCGTTCGGTCTAAAAAATGCTGGAGCCACTTACCAGCGATTAGTGAACCGAATGTTCGCTGGCCAACTGGGGAAGACAATGGAAGTTTACATAGACGACATGCTGGTGAAGTCTTTAGAGGAGGAGGATCACGTAACTCACCTGGAAGAATGTTTCAAGCAGCTGAATCTGCATAACATGAAGCTGAACCCAACCAAGTGCAGATTCGCGGTCACGTCTGGAGAATTCCTTGGATATCTGGTCACCCACCGCGGAATTGAAGCTAATCCGAAGTAGATTGATGCACTCATACAGATGGTGTCGCCGAAGACAAAATGCGAAGTCCAGAGGCTAACTGGACGGGTCGCCGCGCTGAATCGTTTTATCTCTCGGTCAACTGATAAATGTTTGCCCTTCTATGATACGCTACGTGGGAACAAGAAGTTTGAATGGACAGAAAAATGCGAGCAGGCGTTTCAACAGCTTAAAGAGTACCTAGCCAGCCCTCCAGTACTTACGAAACCGGTAGAAGGCGAGCCACTGTTTCTATACACGGCCGTTTCGGCCACAGCGGTAAGTGGTGTACTCATCAGAGAGGAGCGCAGCGAGCAGAAGCCAATTTTCTATGTTAGTCAAACTCTCACCGACGCTGAAACACGGTATCCACAGATGGAGAAGCTGGCATTGTCTGTGGTAATGTCCGCTCGAAAACTAAGACCATACTTCCAGTCACATTCGATTGTAGTTTTGACTACTTTCCCACTGCGACCCATCTTACATAGCCCTAGCCAGTCTGGGAGATTGGCAAAGTGGGCTATAGAGCTGAGCGAATATGACATCGAATATCGAAGCAGAACCTGCGCTAAATCTCAAGTCCTAGCCGACTTTTTGATAGAACTCCCAGAAGAAGTAATAGAGGAGCCGGCTCCGAGCACAATATGGAGGCTTCACGCGGATGGATCATCATCAAAACAAGGGTCCGGAGTGGGAATACGGTTAACCTCTCCAACAGGCGAAATCCTTGAGCAGTCATTCCGCCTGGGTTTTCGTGCATCCAATAACGAAGCAGAATATGAAGCTTTGATAGCTGGAATGAGACTTGCTCTTGGACTCAAGGTTTCGCACATCCAAGCCTACTGCGATTCACAGCTGGTGGTAACCAAGTTAGCGGCGAGTACACAGCCAGAGACGACCGAATGGAAGCCTATCTAAAGATTGTCAAAGGACTGGCTGCGCAGTTCGAAGAGTTCACATTAACACGGATACCACGCGGGGAGAATACTTCGGCAGATGCGCTAGCAGCACTCGCATCCACCTCCGATCCGGACCTGAAAAGAATAATCCCAGTGGAATTCATCAAAAACCCAAGTATCAACCTCTCTGGCACCGTGAACGCGGTCACTCGCTCTCAAACAGCCGTTCGAGCCGAAGGAGCGTCTGGGCTGAGTCTTGCACAAAAGGGCAGCACCGACACCACCACTCTAGACGACCAGAACATAACATCATCGGAGGAGGACAAGGTAACTGAGATAGAGGAAGAACCTGAAACTGCGCCCCCAACCGAAGGTGAAGTAGTGGACATGGAGGAAGATCCGCAACAAACAGAAACGGAATACGGATGCGACAAAGAATGGATAGGAGCAATTCGCGTATACATCATGGACGGCGAGACACCATCAGATAAGTGGGCTGCTAGAAAACTCAGAGCTCAAGCTGCTCGATATGTTCTCTTAGATGGAAACGTCTTCAAGTGGAGATTCTCGGGCCCACTGATGGCTTGCGTCGAAGGCGCCGAAGCAAGAAACATCATGGAAGAGGTCCATAGTGGCTCGTGTGGCAATCACTCCGGTGGAAGAGCCTTGGCGATCAAGATCAAGCGTCATGGATACTATTGGCCAACGATGGTGAAGGACTGTGAAAAGTTCTCTGCCAGGTGCCAAAAATGCCAACGACATGCCCCAATGATTCATCAACCTACGGAGCTGCTATCATCAATCTCAGCGCCCTACCCTTTCATGCGCTGGTCAATGGACATCGTCGGGCCTCTGCATAGGTCCAAACAAAAGAGGTTCTTGCTGGTTTTGACAGATTACTTCTCAAAATGGGTAGAAGCAGATTCTTACGCCAACATAAAGGATGCCCAAGTCGAAAATTTCGTCTGGAAAAATATCTTATGCCGACATGGAGTTCCCTACGAAATTGTTACGGACAACGGCTCGCAATTTATCTCTACAAGGTTTGAAGCCTTCTGCGAAAAATGGAAGATACGACTCAGCAAGTCTACGCCACGCTACCCACAAGGGAACGGACAAGCAGAGGCAGTAAACAAGACCATCCTGGATGGATTGAAGAAACGCCTTGATGCAAAGAAGGGACGCTGGGCAGACGAACTCGAAGGAGTATTATGGTCGCACCGAACCACTCCGCGACGTGCTACTGGAGAAACACCCTTTGCTCTTGTCCATGGTACCGAATGTGTCATCCCAGCCGAGGTCCAATTCCCTGGAGTCCGCCGCAGACTCCTTTCTGGACAGGAAGGACTGAATCACCTCATGCTACTCGATGAGTTGGACTTGGTTAACGAACGAAGGGATCAGGCACTGGTTCGGATTCAGAATTATCAACAGGCAGCAGCTAAGTATTACAACACCAACGTCAGAAGTCGCAAGTTCAAAGAAGGTGATCTGGTTCTCCGCAAAGTTTTTCAGAACACAGCCGAAACAAACGCTGGCAAACTAGGAGCAAACTGGGAAGGACCCTACAAAATCACCAAGACAGTCAGACCCGGAGTATACGAGCTCTCAAACATGTCTGATATTCCGATACCAAGATCTTGGAACGCAATGCACCTAAAGAGGTATTACCACTAAATCACTTCACATGAACTACGGGACGACTTGATCCCTAGAAAGGGTACGTAGGCAGCTCGTCTTCGGATGGGTTCAGTTGTCCCCCTCCTTTTTGAGGGGGGGAGTGGGTACGTATACATGTATACTCCCACACCTCGCATCATTCTTTAAAGGTAATAACTTCAAACTTTTTCTAGCACAACTCGTCATTTAGTCGACACAAGTTACATCCTTACATCCTTCATGGATATTCTTCACCTCGTCCGTTGCTGGCCACAACATGACGAACGACCACATCCCTTATGGATTTTAACCACTATCTCTATACGGGATAGGGTTCTCAACACCCTCTTGCGGGTATAAAAGCGCGCTATACAAATCTTGACCGGGTATATCCTGGTCTAATATCCGAAAGGTATATCCTGGATGATATTCTTACAAGTTTATCTTTGAGAGGGACCCGTAAGTCGAAAACTCGCAAGTCTTAACACTCAAATTAAACTCTAAAACCCAGTAAACACCTCCTGGTACACTGGTCATAAACATCTCTGAAACATGAATACTAAACCTACCGGTTAGTATGAGATTTTAAAATATGTTTCATCGTCAAAAGAACGGGAATGTAAGCCGGAACGCCGCAAACCCTAAACTGACAACAAAGCACTCAATACAAAGACAACCATGCTTCTACCAAACAAAATATTTCGCAATATCACATCAAAAAGACGAACGAGAACATAAATAGATATTCCCAGCAAGGGATAAGTGAGTTCATGCCAACGTATGGCAAACGTCACAAGACTTAGCAAAATTACCATATAAAAGAGTTGGATAAAGCCGTCCAGGCGCTTGTCTTAGAAACAAATATACCAAAGCAAAAGAAAGGAGTTTTTAAGTTGGAAGAGAGAAAGATCATCCAAGAGGATCTGGCTCGGAAGGCTTCTCCGCAGCAAGATCAGCAATCCCTGGTGTACCGACGTTCGAACCTGCAAAATCTACAACCCCGGCTGTTGCCGCCACATTCTCCGTTGGCTCGGTTCCCAGAAGAGTGCCTGCGGAGTCTGAGGAAACTGGGGAGAGAGTCAGATTTTTCTTCAGCTCGGCCTCTATCTTTTCGAACTCATCAGCCGCCTCGGCTAGATCAGCTCTCCAGCCCGTCAGTTTGGCCACCTCGGAGTCGAGGGCAGGCGCATCCTCCTTCTGCAGAATTTCGAGCAACTGAAGGTTGCTGTCAACCTGGGCCAGATCGAGCTCTTTCTCCTTCGCCTCTCTCAGCTCGCCAACTTTCTTCTCAATCTCAGCAAGCCGTTCTTGAAGTCTCTCAGACATCTCCCTCCTCGCCGCTTTCTGCGCCTTCTTCACATCCGCCTCGTGCAAAGCTTTTACAGCAGTGAGTTGCCTCTTCAAGGATTCAATTTCGGCAGCCTTCTTCTGCTTGGAGCGATCTATTCTCATAGCCAAGTCACCGGCTTTGTTCCACTCCTCCTTAAGGAATGCCTTGTCCTTCTCGAGAGCTTCGATCCGAGCTGTAGCAGCCGCCATCTCGTCCGCGTGTTTGCCTTCCAGCTCGGCAACCCTGCTTCGAAGGAAAGATACATCCTTCTGGGCATCTTCGATTCGGCGTTTATCCTTTCTAATGTCGTGCTCGAACGCAGCGACAATCTTGTTGATAGACGCGACGAACTGATCATAAGAACAAACAGTTAGCTCTCAAGATTTGTTACTGAACCACAATTTATATACGAACTTACCTTGGTGCCTCGGAGCGACATATCAGTATACAGGTCGCCGTGGGTTAGGACATCGACGGGCGGCAGTCTATCACCCGAGCAGCGAACCTGCGAGAAGAGAGTCGCTGAAGCTTCAGCGTCATTACAGATCGGTGCTGATCCTTCTTGACGAAATGACGCTGGTGTTGGCTCGGCGGGAATTGGATCGGCGGGCTTTTGTTTTTTTCTTTTTTGTTTTTCGGGCTCGGCAGCAGCGCGCTTCTTCTTGACGTCTTTGTGCTGGGCAAGCGCCGAGCTAGAAGGTCTGGTGGCGGGGACGATGGCAGAAACTGTTTCCCTATTTTCTGCATCAGCTGCAGGCGGCTCGGGAAGAAGCTGTTGTTCCACCTCGGTGACAGTCTGAGCAACTGGCTCGGCAATTTGATCTGCCGCGACAGTCGCCTCGTCGGCTCGGATGGCCGCCTCTTTTTCCACCCTCTCTTTCAGAGCTTGTTTATCGCGGAACGTCAGTCTCTTTCCCATATTTCTCTTCGGAGGACTTGGTACTGAAGACTCAGACTCTGAGCTGTCGGACACTTCGACACCGGCGAAAATAGCTCGGGCTTTCTCAACTCTCCTTAAGGAAAAGTGTTTCTCCCAATGACACTTCTTAGCAGCAAGCGTTCTCCGAAGCGAAAGCGTGTCCTCTGGGAACCGTGGAAGAATCTGCCGAACTGTAAAAAAACAACAGAAAAAGAAGCGGTCAGCTCGCTGCGAAACAAAACCTTAGAAATCTCCTGAAGGGTCTACGGCTCGCCCACCAATATCTCCCCATTCTGACTTGACATAATTGATGCTTTCGGCTTCCACCGTAGCATCGTTAATGGGAACAAAGAAGAAATGATGGCCCCAGTCACCATCCTTGCTTCGGAAGCCTTCGATTATTTTTCGTTGCTTCTTGTTGGAGATATAGTAGGCTCGGGAGTTCTTAATCTTTCGAAACTCGAGGAACTGCCGAAGATGGGAGATGCGAATAGTCGCATCACACTCATAGCTCCGAACCAGAATCCCGACTAAGTGACGCATCCCACGAGGCGTAATCTGGCTCGGCGCTAACCCATGTTTGTATAGAAATCGAAGGATCAAGCTGGGGATCGGAAACCAGAGCAGGCAACCGTAGAAGAAACTCTCATAGAGAGTGAAATACCCAGGTGGTGGAGATTCGGCTCGGTCTGTTGAAGCTGGAACAATCAGATCTACGTCTCCGAGATATTAAAACGATGCCTTAATGCCTCCAAAGACTCAGCAGTGCATAAGGACGAACCAGGGGGGTCGGGTCGTCTCTTGGGAGCTTTTTTCTTAGGCTTTCGCCTCGCCGATGTGCTAGCCTGGCAGCTCGCAAACAATCTTTCCAAGCGTATTTTCTCCGCCTCGTCAATAACATATTCCGTCGGCTCGGCCTTGAATTCTGCAAGGGCTCTCTGAATCAAAGCTGCCTCGGCATCCGCCTCTGCATCAAATGCTTCGTCTATCAGAGATGGGACGACAATCTGCAGTTGACCCTGCGGAAAACTAGGCTCGGCTGGCTCGGAAGTCTCTGGGGATAAAACCATCTTGCGACCCAGAAGTGAAGCAGAAGTTGCCGAACCAATAGAATCTTCCAGCTCGGCGATATGAGACATTGAGGATTTTGGCTCGGCGATATAAGAACGAGGAATCTGGCTCGGAAACAAACTGAACACTTAGTGAAAATTTGGAAATAATTTTGGCTCGGAGACAGAGAAGATTGAAGATGGCTCAAGCGTCCACCGTGGAAGTTTGAAGATGGCTCGGAAAATGCAAGATCTCGCCGGAAGAATTTGAAGGTGGATCGGAAAACACAAGAAGACGCCGAGCCACGTTTGAAGATGGGTCGGAAAACTCAATAGCGGCGGCGGCGGAACAGAAGGATCAATGAAACCCTAGCCAACTACTTAAACAAAAAAAAATGAAAAGAGGAGAGAGAAGAGAGCTACCTGATTTTTTGGAAATGAAGAGAAGTGAGTTATGAGAAAGTGAGACGAAGATCTGAATATAAAGAAGCATGGGATTACAGCGCGTGACGCCACGCAGCCTCGGGAACATGCGAAACGCTTACGGTTCCCAATAAAGTTGTAATCATGATAAGAGATACTTCAAGACAACTTTGTTACCGAGCCAAAGGCAAATCACATGTTGGTTTGGTTCGGCAAACATATCAAAGGAGGATGGCTCGGCGAAATAGCAGTCCAAGGAATACAGCAAGATAACGAGCCAGAACAGTTCGGTCAAATGAATAACAACTTGGCTCGGCAGCGTGACAAAGGTGTCGGTTCGGCAAAATGGAAACGAATATATCACGGGCCGAAGTAGTTGGGAACGCAATTGAAGACGAATCAGCAGCACGTCGAGGGGTTTGGCTCGGCAATAAGATATTCCGGTGTTGGCTCGGACGTAAAACACCTCAGTAAAACTCAGTTTGGCTCGGCAATCCAAAGAATGTTGATCTCGACTCTTCACCTCGGCACTATTACTAATACTGCCGAGCTGGGGGGCTAACTGTTGGGGTCAGTTTTCACCCCATCGAGATCGACTGCTAAAAACACTAAGTATGGGAAAAAAGCCTAGGCGACGAGCTAAAACATTAGAAGACGAGCCAAACCTGGCTCGGTAGCAAGGAGTGGTGACGAGCCCACTTGGCTCGGTAGCAAGGAGTGGTGACGAGCCCACTTGGCTCGGTAGCAAGGAGAAGAGAGGACGAGCCAAACTTGGCTCGGCGACAAGACAGCACGAAGAAGCAGTGACGAGCCAAACTTGGCTCGGCGACAAGACAGCACGAAGAAGCAGTGACGAGCCAAACTTGGCTCGGCGACAATGCCGCATGGAGAAGTGGTGACGAGCCAAACTTGGCTCGGCGACAATGCCGCATGGAGAAGTGGTGACGAGCCAAACTTGGCTCGGCGACAATGACGCGTGGAGAAGTGGTGACGAGCCAAACTTGGCTCGGCGACAATGCCGCGTGGAGAAATGGTGACGAGCCAACACTTGGCTCGGTACCAAGGAATGGTGACGAGCCAACATCTTGGCCAGGCAGCAAGAAAAGAAGGCGACGAGCCAACACTTGGCTCGGTAGCAAGGAGGAAAAGCAGGCGACGAGCCAACGTCTTGGCTAGGAAAGAAAAGAAGGCGACGAGCCAACATCTTGGCTAGGCAGCAAGGAGAAAGGAATGACGAGCCAACATCTTGGCTAGGCAGCAAGGAGAAAGGAGTGACGAGCCAACATCTTGGCTCGGCGACATGTTGGCAAACCAACAAACGGTGACGAGCCAACATGTTGGCAGACCAACTACCTGGCTCGGAATTGGGAGAAGTAGGCGAAACAAACAACGAGCCAGTTCACCGATGACCCAGCAAAGCAACGAGTCCAATATTCTATTGGGTCGAGGCAACGAGCCATAAGAAATTGGTGGGCCAAGATGACAAGCCTAAGAAAGAAGCCCACATCCGAGCCAGAGAAAGGAAGTTTTCCAAATACCTTTGGGAAACAGGCTCAGCCGACTTATTCGTGTATAAATAAACAATGTACCTCTTTGAAAAGGGGATCCAAAAAATTGACCTAGCTAAACACTTATTACTTTACAAATAGCTTTCGAAACAGCTTGAATAAAGTCTCCATCTTTGGATCTCAGTTTCTTGGTTTCTTTACATAGAAGTTTGTCGAATCCCTAAATCTCTTTACAAGTTTTGGTTGTGCGAGTTTCGACTCCCACACCCGTATCCACCAGCACCCGAGCTACATCATAGCCACTGATGATCAACTCAATTATGAGAGGGTCATCGTGTGGTTTGTCGATTCCGGCTGTTTCTCTTTCTTCGAATGAGATTACGTCGTCTGGGAACTTGGAGGGTGCGGACCAGTTAACGCTGACATCGGCTCGTCATTGAAAAGCTTTAATCGATGAGACGGTATCTGAGCAATAGTGAGACCCACCCATTATCATGTTGATCCCCCTTCTTGGGCCAGATAGTGGCGCTTCGTCGTCCTGCCTCCCTCTCTTAGTGAGATCTTCGTTTGCCTGTTCGGGGCGGTTTGCGTTGGTATCCATGTCGAAGTCCTTGAGGCTAATATCACCTTTGAGTTTGCCAGCCGCCAGCTTGGCAGCAAGTTTCAAACCTAGGATGCGGCAATTTGCAGTTGAGTGTCCGAAGATATGGTGATGTTCGCAATAAGCCGTTTCGTCGTAAGTTCCTTGGCCCCTGGTCCACGTGCTACTCCATGTACCTCTTCCACGGCCTTGACCTCGTCCTTACTCGTAACTTGACGAATCAACTTGGTAGTTATGGGCTCCTTTGAATCCCCCTTCGTGTTGGATGTATCCAGGGCCTTGGTTGCCCTTTCTGTTGTTCGGTAGGTTCGGAGCAGAGGGAGGGTGGTTTTTGGACTTCACCTTTCCGTGTTTCTGGGCTAGGATCTTCACTTCTTCTTCGTTGGAGGCAAAGTCCGTCGCTCGGTGCAATGCATCCTGGATCGTGGTCGGTGTGTTCAGCGCAATCTCCTTTCGAAAATCGGAGTCAAACCACAGGGCTTTCTTCAACGCTTGCAGTGCGGCTTCGTCACTTATCCCTTCTACCTTCGACAGTACTGACTTGAACCGTCCAATGAAGGTTCGCAATGTCTCGTTCTGTCCTTGCCCCATGGTCCACAGATCCGAATCGGATGTTCGACATTCCATGAATATAGCATAATGTTTAAGGAACGCCGACGACAGTTGATTGAAATTTTTGATCGAATTTCTTCCCAGCCTGGAGAACCATTGGAGAGCTGGGCCTTTAAGGTGCTCAACGAACAAGAGACATTGTCCAGCGTCTTCTTCTCCTTCTCTGAAGTTTGCTCGTCCCATTGCTATTGCGAAGGCGGTCAAGTTCTCTTTTGGATCAGTTTTACCTTCGTAGACTGTTATCTTCATCTTCCCCGGATCAGAAACCCTTGCCTTAGTGATTCGAGTCGTGAATGGGGTGTTCTGTGCTTCTTCAAGCACTCGGTTGAGTTCGGGAGCCTTGCTAGTAGCCCTATGCATCTGAGATCGAACGAATTTCATCTCCGCGGCAGCTCGCTCCATGCCTGCCCGAATTTCGGCCATCTCCTCCTTTTGGGCTCGGATTATCGCTTTGCGCTCTTCCTCGATCTAGGCTCGTTGGGCCCAGAGGATGTTCTCCTCCGCTTCGGTGAGGTCCTGATCATGGCCAGGGTTGGAGTTGCTTCATTCGTTTCGAGTTTGGGTCGCACCCATGAGTTCAGCTTCGCGGCGGTGTTCCGAGTCGTGTTCACCCTCTGGGTTGTCCTCCAGGTTGATCACTGGATTCATTCCATCCATAGTCTGCGTGTTTGCCTCCTGCGATGCCGCGTTCAGTTCAGCGGTCGTGGTTGGTTGGTTTGTAGGGAGCAATCCGCCTTGGGTTCTCGTCGTATGGTGGGGTGTTGAGAAATCGAGGGCCATTGGGTTGAGACGTCGAAGAGGGTGCCTCATTAGGTCGATTCCTGAGCCTCTACCACGGGCTCGGCTCGCTGTTGTAAGGACTTTGAGCTTATCGGTCATCGTTGTGTTTAGCTTGTCCTGCTCCTCCGCCTTCTTGAGCAGTGTCTCCAGCATCGTCTTGATCTGTGATAGGGCCTCTGGCCTCGTCTCCACGACTGCAGGCGTTGGTGTATCTGTTGCTCCAGATCCATCGACCCTTGTGTCCTGCGGGTCGTCGGTTCGTCCGTCGCTAGTCATCTTCTTCGAATCGTTCGTGCGGTGGTTCCTTGGAGTAAGAAAGTTTCAAATTCTCTCTCCTTCTAGCGCCAAATTGTGGGAGTCGAAATCAACACATTTAGAATTTGTCGGAGGTTTGTTAAGGGGGATGAAATTTCTGCGGATGAACCACGAACGGAGAGATCCAAAGATGGTTTTAATTAAGCTGTGTCGAAAAACTTTCGTACAAGAGTTTGAGAGCAAAAAAGTCTAGGGTTTTTTGCTAAGTAAATTTTTCGATCCACTTTTTTAAGGGATGTACATAAATATATATAGTCGTTCGAGTTGGCTAGGTCAATCCCAAAGGGATCAGGAAAACTTCCTAATCCTTCGGGATTTCCGTTTTAGCAAGTCGGCTCGGCTTCGTGGGCCTTTGATCCATCGCGGGCCGAAGACGGGCATGTCGTCCTTGTATAGAAATGACTTCGGCCGCGTCGTCTTCCAGCTTCGTATAAAAATGACTTCGGCCGCGTCGTCTTCCAGCTTCGTATAAAAATAACTTCGGCCAGACAGCTTCGTATGACTTCAGCCAGACAGTTTCGTATGACTTCGACTTCGGCCGAACAGTTTCGTATGGTTTGGACTTCGGCCGAGCAGTCTCGTATGATTTTGACTTCGGCCAATCAGTCTCGTATGATTTTGACTTCGGCCAAACAGTCTCGTATGACTTTGACTTCCGCCAAGCAGTTTCGTATAAAAATGACTTCGGCCAAACAGTCTCGTATGAATTTGACTTCGGCCAAGCAGTTTCGTTTAAAAATGACTTCGGCCGAAACGAGCTCATGTCGTGCCTAAAGGAAGCGTGGCCGAAGTGGAGTGTATTGGCCGAAGACCGCGGGTCATGGCCGAAGTCTCCGTTGCCGAAGTGGCTCCTCTTGCCGAAGTCTCCAGTGCCAAAGTGAGCTCCTCTTGCCGAAGCCTCCATTGCCGAAGTGGCTAGGCTTGCCGAAGTCTCCAGTGCCGAAGTGAGCTCCTCTTGCCGAAGTCTCCATTGCCAAAGTGGCTAGGCTTGCCGAAGTATCCAGTGCCGAAGTGAGCTCCTCTTGCCGAAGTCTCTGTTGCCGAAGTTGCTAGGCTTGCCGAAGTCTCCAGTGCCAAAGTGAGCTCCTCTTGCCGAAGTCTCCATTGCCGAAGTGGCTAGGCTTGCCGAAGTCTCCATTGCCGAAGTGAGCTCCTCTTGCCGAAGTGAGCTTCTCTTGCCGAAGTCTCCGTTGCCGAAGTGGCTAGGCTTGTCGAAGTCTCCAGTGCCGAAGTGAGCTCCTCTTGCCGAAGTGAGCTCCTCTTGCCGAAGTGGCTAGGCTTGCCGAAGTCTCCAGTGCCGAAGTGAGCTCCTCTTGCCGAAGTGAACTCCTCTTGCCGAAGTCTCCATTGCCGAAGTGGCTAGACTTGCCGAAGTCTCCAGTGCCGAAGTGAGCTCCTCTTGCCGAAGTCTCCATTGCCAAAGTGGCTAGGCTTGCCGAAGTCTACAGTGCCGAAGTGAGCTCCTCTTGCCGAAGTCTCCATTGCCGAAGTGGCTAGGCTTGCCGAAGTCTCCAGTGCCGAAGCGAAGCTTCCTTCAAGGCTTGTCTAAGCGGAGACAAGGCTTGCCTAAGTGGAGACAAGGCTTGCCTAAGTGGAGACAAAGCTTGCCTAAGTGGAGAAAGGCTTGCATAAATCTCTCCCTTCTTCGCCGAAGTGTAGCAAGGCTTTGCCGATGCTGGTCAAAGCTTGCCTAAGCGGAGACAAGGCTTGCCTAAGTAGAGACAAGGCTTGCCTAAGTGGAGACAAGGCTTGCCTAAGTGAAGACCAGGCCTTGCCGAAGTGACGACCAAGCTTGCCGAAGTCTCCATGCCGAAGTGACGACCAAGCTTGCCGAAGTCTCCATGCCGAAGCGAAGCTTCCTTCAAGGCTTGCCTAAGCGGCGACAATGCTTGCTTAAGTGGAGATAAGGCTTGCCTAAGTGGAGACAAAGCTTGCCTAAGTGGAGCAAGGCTTGCCTAAGCCTCTCCCTTCTTTGCCGAAGTGGAGACAAGGCTTTGCCGAAATCTCTCCCTGCTTTGCCGAAGTGGAGCAAAGCTTTGCCGATGTGAGCCAAAGCTTGCCTAAGTGAGCCAAAGCTTTGCCGAAGTGGAGACAAACCTTTGCCGAAATCTCTCCCTTCTTTGCCGAAGTGGAGACAAGGCTTTGCCGAAATCTCTCCCTGGTTTGCCGAAGTCTCTCTGCCGAAGCGAAGCTTCCTTGGCCGGAAATGGAGCTGCTTTGGCCAGAATGGCCTCTCTTGTGCTTAAGTAGATTCGTACAGAAATGACTTAGGCACAATTTTGGCCTTTTCCGATTCTTCGTATTTTCATACTTAGCCATTTTCCCATTGATCACAGCTGGGTGGGTTTTGACCCCAACAATGACGTGCCGAACAGTTTCTTTGATCACTTTGCCGAGTTGTATCTTCGATCAAATCGTTGAGCTGTGTTATTGTAAGAGTACTTGACGAGGCATTTAGGCCGGGGAAAACATGACGAGCCGTTTTGCCGAGGAAAAAATGATGTGGCATTTTGGCAAGGAAAACATGACGTGCCGAGATTTATCACCAAAACTATTTTGTTGCTTTGTGAGACTTTTTCAAGGGCCAAGTTCCAACGGGCACCTATGCGGAGAGTGGCTAACTTCCAGTGTGCTATGAAGCGATGTCTACTGGGTTTTAAGAAGTTAAAGACCAGCGTGCTAAGAAGCGAGTGATTGCTGGATTTTGGTTATTGCCTTCGGTTTTAGGGTCTACGATGTACCTTCGACTTACATGGACATTTCGATAAAACATGCTTAAGTATATCATACTAAACGACATACATTTAGTACTATATTTTTGAGATGTTAAAGACTAGCGTGTGATATCTTGGTTTAGACGAAACATGTTTATGTATCTCACGCTAGTCATATACGTTTAGTGTTATGTTTCTAAGATGTTGCGACCAGCGATCAGTTGCTGGGTTTAGACGAAACATATTTAGGTATCTCACGCTAATGATATACGTTTAACGCTATGTTTTCGAGATGTTGTGACTAGCGATCAGTTGCTGGGTTTTAGATGAACATTTTGGCTTACAGATATGTTACCATAAACATATCTGCTCCGATAATGAACATATCTTTGCATATTTTAGTTTGAACATTTCGGTTTACGGATATGTTACCATAAACATATCAGCTCCGACAATGGACATATGCTTGTATAGTTTCGGATGAACATTTCGGTTTATAGATACGTTACCGTAAAAATATCCGCTCCGACAATGAACAAATATTTTTATAGCGCGCTTTTAATCCTGAGAAGGATGTAATGTCCCGTTGCTGTGGCCAACAGCAATGAGATGATATGAAATATCTGTTTAGTTGAGACTGGTAATCCGTAGAGGATCTGAGTGGGATGCCTGTTTTGTTAAGGATGTAGTAATCCATAAAGGATGTGATTTGAAGATCTTAGTTTCGAAAAGTTTGCTTTAATTAGACATAGAGTCTATTATAAAGATGGGGGTATACGAGTATACGTACCCACTCTCCCCCCCCCTTTCTTTAAGGAAGGAGACAGCTGAACTCATCCTAAGACGAGCTGCCTACGTACCCTTTACAGGGATCAAGCCGCCTCCTAGTTCATGTAAAATACCTTAGTGATAGTATTTCTTGAAATGCATTGCATTCTGAGATACTGGTACTGGAATGTCGGTAATGTTAGCGAGCTCGTACACTCTCGGTCGAATTGAAGTTAGATAGCTCGTTCTTAGGTTGCCGGTTTGGCTTGGCTTTCTTCTGCTTTGTCTTCGTGTTAAGTTCTGCTATAGGAATCCAGAGCTTATGCTCAGCCATAATACAACTTCGGGACTTCTTCTGATTTCCACGAATGGTTTTGATTCCGTTTGGCGTCGGGAACTTTATGCACATGTGGTATGTTGATGGAACTGCTCTCATAGAATTTATCCAAGGGGTTCCCATGATAACATTGTATATCGCAGGATGATCTGCCATCGAAAATTCTACGATCTTTGTTACTCCTTCGGTCGAACGGGTAGCTTGATCGTTCCAACTATCATCGTTGATTCTCCTGAAAATCCGGTTAGTGGCTCCGGTGTATCTTTAACTTTGGATAGATTGATCTCCATATGCCTTAATATTTCTCAAAAATAATATCGACAGAACTTTCCGTATCAATCAGCACTTTGGCAATGTCGTGGTCTCCTATGATCAGCTCGATAACGAGAGGATCGCTGTTCAACCGACAATATATCAAGTATTCCATTGGTATTGTGCTCTTTTTTTAAACCACGACTCTTATTTTTCTTTCATTCTATTTTTTGAAGGTAAATAAACTTTTAAACGCTAAGATATAAGATGATTTTGGAGTTATGAAGACTAAAAAATGTTAAACATTTTATAATATTTCACAAAGAGGAACGATGCTTTGGCAACCTGTGTATAGGCTACATTTACTTACGTTGCAAATGTCAAGGCGGAGCCTACGAACAGTATGTCACCGTCTGCACTGAATACTCTGCTTTACGTCTGCAATTTCGCGCACACTCTGCCAGTGCAGACGTAGTTTCAAACATAACTTTCGCGAAAATGTACCATTAAAAGTGTATCCTTCCTACAATTTTTTTCAATGACTTTTTCTGCCGAACTTACATCAGCTAGTACAATTTTCCTCAGTGACTATAGTATCATTAAAAGTCATACTCTGCCAATGTAGATGCAAACTCTGTCGCTGGTATTTCCTTAAAAAGCGTATCTTTCCTATAATTTTTCCAACGAGTGTACCGTTCTTTATATTATTTTACCTTTTTGTACCATTTTCGACTATTTCTTCTTTATTCAGTTTTGTCTATTACATATGCCACGATCATCCTCTATTAACAGATTTAGAAAAAAAAAATTGACCATCTGACGAAAATAACATATGAAATGAACACTTTTAAATAAATTTGATATTTATTTGTGAAATTTTCTGTTTTAAAAGAAATAAATCTGATTTCTAAAAAAAATTGGGTATAAAATGAACACCTTTAGAAAATAGAAATTTTTTAGTCATTTCCCCTTAACTTGTAAAATCTATTTCATTTTCATTTATACTTATTGTAGATTTTTAAATACATAATTTTTTATATAACCTAAAACCTCTAGGCACGACTCTGCTCCAAACACAAGTAAAAACAACTAAAAACTCTTAGATACAAGGGTACGAGTATAAAACAGAGAAAAATTAAACAAAAAGACATTAAAAACAGCACACATCATCTTATTTTCATTCATATAAGATTTGTTTCTCAGCAGACGATTCTTACTCAATGACTTTTTCTATTCTACAATATTTCCATCTATTCTCATGTAAGTTCGGCAGTTTCGGATTGGCTTTCTTTTGAGGATTGCCTTTTTTGTTATGCTTGTGATGTCAAAAAATGAGCCTGATGAAAAAAAAGTAAGCGTTAATCTTCTTAGTTATGGAGAAAAACGATTTAAAAATATCAATTGTAACTTATCAAGTTTCAACAAATCATCTGTAGCGCAGTAAAGTTTTCGCAATATATAATATGTTAAATAACATATAATTTCTAAAATTATAAATATATTTTTTTTTTAATGTTTGAATCAAATATATAATAGATGATGTTCAGCAAAAAAATCGTTCTTTCGGGAAGTAAGCAGATTCTCTGTTCCTGGACGTCTGAATTGTTACGAATTTAAAGGATGTTGGTTCGTTCACTGGGCAGCAAACAAGACAACCGCTTTCGGGGTTTCGGTGGGTTCTTCAGTAGGATGACTGGACATCACTCAGGTGAGTGGCTGACTAGCAGCCACTCTGCCACTATGTGAGGTAACTGGATGGAAGCCACTCCGGTAGGTGGCTATATGGAAGCCATTCCGAGGGGTGACTGGATGGAAGTCACTCCGGTAGATGGTTAGATGGAAGTCACTCTGAGAGGTGACTGGATGGAAGCCACTCTGATAGGTTGCAAGATGGAACCCACTCTGAGAGGTGATTGGATGGAAGTCACTCCGGTAGGTGGTTATATAGAAGCCACTCCAAGAGGTGAATAGATGGAAGTCACTCCGGTAGGTGGTTATATGGAAGCCACTCCGAGAGGTGAATGGATGGAAGTCACTTCGGCAGGTGGCTAGATAAAAGCCATTCCGAGAGGTGACTAGATGGAAGCCACTCCGAGAGGTGACTGGATGGAAGTCACTTCGGTAAGTGGCTATATGGAAGCCACTCTGAGAGGTGACTGGATGGAAGTCACTCCGGTAAGTGACTAGATGGAAGCCAATCCAAAATATGACTGGATGGAAGCGACTCCATTAGGTAACTAAATGGGAGCCACTATGATAGGTGACTGAGTGGAAGTCCATCCGGTAGGTGGCTAGATGGAAGCCACTCGGAGAGGTGACTGGATGGAAGATACTCTGGTAGTGGTTAGATGGAAGATACTCTGGTAGGTGGTTAGACGGAAGCCACTCCATGAAGTGACTAGACGGAAGTCACTCCGAGAGGTGATTGGACGGAAGACACTCTGAGAGGCAACTAGACAGAATCTACTCCGAGAGGCGACTGGCTGGGGGAGTGCTCTCTACCTGCGCAACAAAGGAATGGTCAGAATATCTTCGGGACAATAAAAGGGTGTCATTTTGAAGATTCTTCGACACTCTAGTCAGAACAAGACCACGTGAGTGGATAGAGAAACGGAAAAATGTGATGGTGGAGAGAGGTTAGTTCTAATTCAAGCTAAGAAGTAGTCCATGTATTAATTTGTTGTTTGTGAGCTTAAAATGATGATTCTGAATAAAAGAGAAGGTCTTTCGGGGGGAATAAAAGAACCGGAAGGGTAAGCGATTCTAGAGAGAAGGTAGCTTACTTCTTTTCTGAACCGAGAGAGTCTCCAAGGTTCGAAAAAGTCCCCTTGAAACGTTGGGAAGAGGTAAATATTTATAGAGGTTACCTAACCCAGGGTTGTACACTGGGTTGCGGAGCTCCTCGGGTCGGACACTACCTGCTACCTCATGGTGGACACAGGTGAGGAAGTCCTTTTGGCATGCATGCTCATGGTTGTAGCAATATGCAACACATAAAGTGCTTTTGGTGGGTTAGGTAGCTGACAGAGTTGGCGACGTGACAAGTCATGCGGCAGGTGGTGGCGTGCTTAGTCTTTGTACTTCTGACACTCAAGTGTTGTTAGGATGCTCGAGTGTTGTAAGGGTCAACGCTGGTGTCCAATTGTAATCCACTTGTTGAACCTGCGCGTATGAGCAAACAGTAACTCGTAGGAGCCTATCACTTTCGGGAGGAACCAGCCACTTTCCCAGAGGTAATTACTAGTAGTGGCTACCAACTGGTAGTAAGGGAGCTTCCCGAAGGTAGTTGCTAATAGTGGCTAGCAATTGCCAGTGAGGGAGCTTCCCAGAAAGCTTCACGGAGTAGTTGTTAGTAGTGGCTAGCAACTGCTATTGAAGGAGATTTCCAGCGGTAGTTGCCAGTAGTGGCTAACAACTGTCGGTGAGGGAGCTTCTCGGAGATAGTTTCCAGTAGTGGATAGCAACTGCCCGTGAGGGAGCTACCCAGAGGTAGTTTCCAGTGGTGGCTAGCCACTGCCGATGAGGAAGCTTCCCGGATATGTTTGTTAGTAGTGACTAGCAACTGTTAGTGAGGGAGCTTCTCAGAGGTAGTTGCTAGTAGTGGCTAGCAACTACCACTGAGAGAGTTTCCCGAAGGTAATTACTAGTAGTGCCTAGTAATTGCCAATGAAGCAATTGGCGACTGCCAATGAAGCAATTGGCGACTGCCAATGAAGAGACCAACAACCGTCATTAAATTTTGAAAACAACACCTTTTTTAATTTATTTTTTGAAAACTACATTTTTCTTAATCAATTGACTAAATTATCTTTACTAATGGTTTATAATTATTTTAATATTGAAATTAAAATTTTAATGGAAAAAAGAAGTTAGCGTGTGAAAAGAAAATTATTTGTTTAAAAAATAGTTCAACAATCATTTTTTTTTTATAACCGAAAATCAACAATCATCTATTCTATTAAAATTTATTTCTATCTTAGGTTTAAAATGATAAACTTTTGGTTTTATATTTATATTTATAATATCTCATAAGAATATGATTCAGAGGTCAACGTAAATTCATATGTTATATTACGGTTTACTTAGATATTATATTGTTAGACCAGACTAGAAATTTTGTTCAACAATAATATTCAAAGAAATAGAAACGATAGAACAAACTTCGGCTAAGACACGAACCACTCCCCCCAAATTTTAACCCCTTCCAACGCTAGGAAGAACAACCAAGGTTCCGGTTATATCCAGACCTTCGAGGAGCTCATAACTATCAAATTGACGCCCCTGGATTCGATCGAGGAAGAGGCCGAGGCTGTGGAAGAAGTTCATGGAGCACATGGACCAAAAGCGATAGTTCCTATGACGAAACGGGTTACTGCGAACACCATCACATCTATGGGCATTCCACCGCAAATTGCCGAATCCTAGGCTTGAAACTTGCTAAAAAATTAGTAGCCGGCGAACTTGGAGAGAACATCAGCCTTAAGGATTTTGAGATGGATATGAACGCACATAGACCCGACCTGACAAAAGAAGATCACACCAAGCGCGATAGAAGGGATGACGAAGCGCCGCCCTCCAGATCAAGAAGAAGGATAAGCATGATAATGGGAGGATCTCACTATTGCTTGGATACCATCTCGTCGATCAAAGCATTCCAACGAAGGGTAGACGTCAGCAATAACTGGTCTAAACCATCAAAATTTCCAAACAACGTGATATCATTCGAGGAAAGGGAGACGATCGAAATAGACAGACCACATGATGACCCTCTCGTGATCGAGTTAATTATCAATAATTGCGATGTAGCACGCATATTGGTAGACACCAGGAGCACTGTGGACGTAATCTTCCTAGAAACTCTCAGAAGAAGAATGTGGACCTGTCCGAAGTGATATCTACCCCCAAACCATTGACTGGATTCTCTGGAGAAACCACCATGACTACTGGGACAATCAAACTGCCTGTCCAAGCTGGCGAGGTGACAAAAATCGTCGAATTCTTCGTAGCTGATCACCCGGCAATCTACAATGTCATCATGGGGACCCCCTGGTTAAATTCCATGCGCGCCGCTGTTTCAACCTACCATCCATACACCAAACGGAGTGAAAGCGATTTGAGGAAACCAAAAGAGTCTCGTGTCTGCTTCCTCGCCACACATAAGCTCAGAAATCCGGTGACCGATCCGACGGCAAGATAAAAGCGCAAGAAGATAAAGACCGACAGAGAACCGGTGAAAGAGCTTTCCAAACTGTTATACCAATTCCAGATTGCGGAGGATCGCGAAGAAGAAGTATCTAAACCAACTTGCGACCTCGTCGTATCAGTTGTCATCGAAAATAAACATCCAGAGCGATGCGTGGAAATTGGAGCAATGTTAGATGAAAAGATCAGAGAAGAACTGGTTGCATTTTTGAGGAAAAATATCAACACTTTCGCATGGGAAGCAGAAGACATGCCTTGCATCGATATCAGCATAATAACCCATGAACTGAACGTTGACCCAACATTCAAACCGGTGAAGCAGAAAAGGAGAAATCTTGGGCCAGACAAAGCTAAAGCAGTCAATGACGAGGTGGAAAGACTTCTGCGTGTCGGGTGAATAACTGAGGTTAAGTACCCGGATTGGCTAGCTAACCCAGTGGTGGTCAAGAAAAAGAATGGAAAATGGCGTGTATGCGTGGACTTCACTGATCTGATTAAAGCTTGTCCAAAAGACAGCTTCCCCCTTCTGCATATCGATCGCCTAGTCGAAGCAACGGCAGGGAACGCACTACTGTCCTTCATGGATGCCTTCTCAGGTTACAACCAGATCTTGATGAACCCCGATGATCACGCAAAGACCGCTTTCATGACGGATCATAGAATATATTGCTACAAGGTGATGCCATTCGGCCTGAAAAATGCCGGAGCAACGTTCCGGTGACTGGTGAACAAGATATTCGCCAATCATCTCGGAAAGACCATGGAGGTTTATATAGATGATATGCTGGTCAAATCACTAAGGGAGCAGGATCACACAGTCCATCTTGAGGAATGTTTCTCACAGCTGACATATCACAACATGAAGTTAAACCCAACCAAGTGCAGGTTCGCGGTCACATCGGGAGAATTACTCGGGTACCTGGTGACTTACCGTGGCATTGAGGCAAACCCAAAGCAAATCGACGCACTCATCCATATGACTTCACCAAAGACGAAAAGGGAAGTACAAAGACTTATCGGGAGGGTAGATGCACTTAACAGATTCATCTCACGATCCACCGACAAATGCTTGCCTTTCTATGATACATTGCGAGGGAACAAGAAGTTCGAGTGGATGGAAAAATGTAAGGAAGCTTTTCAACAACTGAATATTTACGTGGCTACCCCTCCAGTCCTCACAAAACCAGAAGCATGGGAGCCGCTTTTTCTATACACAGCGGTTTCCGCCACAGCAGTAAGCGGCGTGTTGATTCAAGACGAGCGTGGGGAGCAGAAGCCAATATTTTACGTCAGCAAAACCCTTACAGATGCCGAGACAAGGTACTCACAGATGAATAAACTGGCGCTATCCATAGTCATGTCGGCACAAAAGCTAAGGCCGTACTTCCAGTCTCACTCGGTTGTCATCCTGAGTACCTTTCCGATAAGGTCCGTTTTGCACAGACCAAGTCAGTCAAGAAGGCTACCAAACTGGGCAATAGAACTCAGCGAATATGACATTGAATATCGCGGATGCACATGCGCGAAATCCCAAGTCCTGGCTGATTTTCTTATCGAACTGCCTGAAGAAGGCATCAACGACGAAACACAAAGCCAACCCTGGAAACTCCACGTTGATGGCTCGTCTTCGAAAAATGGTTCAGGAGTAGGGATACGACTAACTTCTCCAACTGGCGAGTTGCTGCAACAGTCTTTCCGCCTTGGTTTCCACGCCTCCAACAATGAAGCAGAGTACGAAGCCCTGATTTCCGAGATGAAACTTGCTGGTGGCCTAAATATCGAGCAACTTCACGCATTCTGCGATTCCCAACTAGTCGCAAATCAGTTCAGCGGCGAATATGCAGCAAAGGATGATCGGATGGAAGCTTACCTGAAGATCGTCAAATAATTGGCTGCGCAGTTCAAACAATTCATCCTAATGCGTATCCCACAAGGAGAAAACACCTTAGCCGATGCACTTGCAGCCCTTGCATCAACTTTCGATCCGGATCTCATAAGAATAATCCTAGTGGAATTCATCTAGAACCCGAGCATCAGTCTTTGCGATATAGTGAATGCCATAACTCGTTCACAAACGGCTAAACAAGCAACATAAGTCACAACCAGGCAAATCTGCCATCCGCCGAGCCGGAAACAGCCCTAATGGAAGAAGACATTCTTGAAGAATCACCAATCATCAAAAGCAGCAACGACCCTGTCATCGAACCACGACCCGACGAAGAAGCAAACGAGATCAACGATGAAGCAGAATATGGCTGCGACAAGGAATGGCTCGGCGCAATCAGAGAATACATATACGACGGAGTCTTACCAACCAAAAAGTGGGTAGCTCGTAAGCTTCGAGCCCAGGCAGCTCGTTATGTTTTACTCGATGGAAACATCTTTAAGTGGAGATTCTCTGGACCATTGCTAAACTGCGTGGAAGGAAATGACGCAAAGAAGATCATGGAAGAAGTTCACAAAGGTACGTGTGGCAACCACTTAGGGAGAAGAGCACTAGCGATAAAAGTTAAACGTCACGGTTATTATTGGCCGACAATGATCAAAGATTGCAAGAAATTTTCGGCCAAATGCGAAAAATGCCAACGTCACGCGCCGATGATTCACCAACCAATGGAAGTGCTTTCATCAATCTCATCACCGCATCCATTCATGCGATGGACATCATCGGGCCACTGCATCCCTCAAAATATAAGCGTTTCCTGCTTGTTTTGATGGATTTTTATCAAAATGGGTAGAAGCCGACTCCTATGCTAACATTAAAGATGCACAGGTGGAGGCATTTGTCTGGAAGAACATCATATGCCGACATGGAGTGCCATACGAGATAGTGACGGATAATGGCTCGCAGTTCATCTCAAATCGTTTCGAAGCTTTCTGCGAAAAATGAAAAATCAGACTCAGCAAGTCTACTCCAAGATATCCACAAGGGAACAGACATGCCGAAGCAGTCAACAAAACAATCCTCGACGGCCTGAAGAAGCATCTTGATGAGAAAAAGAGACGTTGGGCTGAAGAACTTGAAGGAGTACTCTGGTCTCACCGCACTACTCCACGACAAGCAACGGGGGAAACACCATTCGCCCTCGTATACGGAACGGAGTGCGTCATCCCATTGAAGATACATTTCCCAGGAATTCGCCGCAGATTACTACCGGAGCAAGAGGGGCTCAACCACCTATTAATGCTCGACGAGTTGGACTTAGTCAACAAAAGACGGGATCAAGCCTTTATCCGGATCCAGAACTATCAGAACACGGCAGCAAAATACTACAATTCCAATGTTCGAGAACGAAGATTCTACAAAGGAGATTTGGTTTTGCGGAAGGTTTTCCAAAATACCGCGGAAACAAACGCCGGCAAACTGGGAGCCAACTGGGAAGGACCTTACAAGATCACAGAGGTAGTTAAACCCAGCGTTTACAAAATTGACAGCATGACAGATGTTCCAGTACCGAGATCATGGAACGCAGTGCATCTCAAAAAGTATTATCACTAAGCCACTTTACATGAACTACGGGCGACTTGATCCCTACAAAGGGTACGTAGGCAGCTCGTCTTCGGATGGGTTCAGTTGCCCTCCTCCTTTAAAAAGGGGGGGGAGTGGGTATGTATATGTATACTCGTATACTCCCATCTTTGTAATCGAATCTACGATTTATCAAAGCAAAGCTTTTAACAATAAGTTTTACTTCACATCCTCCAAGGATCCCTAAGTCTTAACAAAACAGACATATTCGAACAAACCAAACTACAACGGGCATTTCGCCACATCTTCATTATTGCTGGCCACAATAGTGAACTCTCGCATCCATCTCGGATCTAAACTCTCACATCCGTCTCAGGATTAAAAGCGCGCTATACAAATATTCGTTCATTGTCGGAGCATATACGTTTATGGTAACGTATCCGTAAACCAAAATGTTCGCCCTAAACTATACAAAGCATATATCCATTATCGGAGCAGAAGCGTTCATGGTAACACATCCGTAAACTGAAATGTTCAAACTAAACTATGCAAACAAATGTTCGTTATCGGAGCAGATAAGTTTATGGTAACCTATCCGTGAACTGAAATGATCTTCTCGAGACTGATCATCTCATAACTACGCAAACATGAGTTTGTACCAGTTCGTCGGAACAACTGCTTTTCAACAAAGATAATGCAGGCAAAACATCTATAGATTTATCAAATGAAAGCAATACACCTAGAAGTTTGCCGAACAAAATGATATATATATTCATCGACCACAAAGATCAGTCAATCAACAGCTAAACAAAAATTAATAGTTCTTACGAGAACAACAGATTGGATAAAGCCTTCCAGGCGCTAAACCAAAAAAAAAAACAAGGGGAAAAAAGGAGTTAAGTTACACAAACAAAAGAGGATCGTAATCCTCCGTCATCTCGGGGTTCGTGACTACCCTCTGCTCCAACTCCGCTGGACGGTCAAGTATCTCTTCTCACGGCACTTCGCCTATCTGGGATACTGTCTTGACACACTTTTCGGCAGCCTCCTCGAGAGTAACTTCATGATCTTTCTCAGAAAATGGTTCGGAAATTCGATCCTCCGAAACCCTCTTCGAGCTTAACTCAGAAACGCCTGGTGTTTGTGGGAGTCGAAACTCGCACAACCAAAACTTGTAAAGAGATTTAGGGATTCGACAAACTTCTATGTAAAGAAACCAAGAAACTGAGATCCAAAGATGGAGACTTTATTCAAGCTGTTTCGAAAGCTATTTGTAAAGTAATAAGTGTTTAGCTAGGTCAATTTTTTTGGATCCCCTTTTCAAAGAGGTACATTGTTTATTTATACACGAATAAGTCGGCTGAGCCTGTTTCCCAAAGGTATTTGGAAAACTTCCTTTCTCTGGCTCGGATGTGGGCTTCTTTCTTAGGCTTGTCATCTTGGCCCACCAATTTCTTATGGCTCGTTGCCTCGACCCAATAGAATATTGGACTCGTTGCTTTGCTGGGTCATCGGTGAACTGGCTCGTTGTTTGTTTCGCCTACTTCTCCCAATTCCGAGCCAGGTAGTTGGTCTGCCAACATGTTGGCTCGTCACCGTTCGTTGGTTTGGCAACATGTCGCCGAGCCAAGATGTTGGCTCGTCACTCCTTTCTCCTTGCTGCCTAGCCAAGATGTTGGCTCGTCATTCCTTTCTCCTTGCTGCCTAGCCAAGATGTTGGCTCGTCGCCTTCTTTTCTTGCCTAGCCAAGACGTTGGCTCGTCGCCTGCTTTTCCTCCTTGCTACCGAGCCAAGTGTTGGCTCGTCGCCTTCTTTTCTTGCTGCCTGGCCAAGATGTTGGCTCGTCACCATTCCTTGGTACCGAGCCAAGTGTTGGCTCGTCACCATTTCTCCACGCGGCATTGTCGCCGAGCCAAGTTTGGCTCGTCACCACTTCTCCACGCGGCATTGTCGCCGAGCCAAGTTTGGCTCGTCACCACTTCTCCATGCGGCATTGTCGCCGAGCCAAGTTTGGCTCGTCACCACTTCTCCATGCGGCATTGTCGCCGAGCCAAGCTTGGCTCGTCACTGCTTCTTCGTGCTGTCTTGTCGCCGAGCCAAGTTTGGCTCGTCACTGCTTCTTCGTGCTGTCTTGTCGCCGAGCCAAGTTTGGCTCGTCCTCTCTTCTCCTTGCTACCGAGCCAAGTGTTGGCTCGTCGCCTTCTTTTCTTGCTGCCTGGCCAAGATGTTGGCTCGTCACCATTCCTTGGTACCGAGCCAAGTGTTGGCTCGTCACCATTTCTCCACGCGGCATTGTCGCCGAGCCAAGTTTGGCTCGTCACCACTTCTCCACGCGGCATTGTCGCCGAGCCAAGTTTGGCTCGTCACCACTTCTCCATGCGGCATTGTCGCCGAGCCAAGTTTGGCTCGTCACCACTTCTCCATGCGGCATTGTCGCCGAGCCAAGTTTGGCTCGTCACTGCTTCTTCGTGCTGTCTTGTCGCCGAGCCAAGTTTGGCTCGTCACTGCTTCTTCGTGCTGTCTTGTCGCCGAGCCAAGTTTGGCTCGTCCTCTCTTCTCCTTGCTACCGAGCCAAGTGGGCTCGTCACCACTCCTTGCTACCAAGCCAAGTGGGCTCGTCACCACTCCTTGCTACCGAGCCAAGTGGGCTCGTCACCACTCCTTGCTACCGAGCCAGGTTTGGCTCGTCTTCTAATGTTTTAGCTCGTCGCCTAGGCTTTTTTCCCATACTTAGTGTTTTTAGCAGTCGATCTCGATGGGGTGAAAACTGACCCCAACAGTGTTCCCCTATTCGAACCAGAGAAATCATGAATGCCTATACTCGCAGCGGCCATTTCCATAGGTTCACCATCATTGAGCTCCTTCGGGATGTCGGAAGGCACAGGAGATAACCTCAGGGTCTTTCTCACCTCGACCGAGCTTAGCAAATGCCTCGTGGGCCCCTTCAAACTCCTGTTTCTGTTCAGCCAAGTTCTTCGCCTCGAGATCGAGAGACGGCGGCTCGGCGCTTTGAAGCAATCCTATGAACTGGAGGTTGCCCTCAATCTGAGCTAGGTCGAGCATATTATCCTTCGGCTCACCATCGATCTCGCCAAGCAGTTTCGCCGCTCGAGAGACTTTGCCTTCAAACGACAATAACATCTCGCGCTTGGCCTCAAGAACGGCTTGCTCAACCTTCCTCTCGTGGAGCTCATTAACTGCTTCTAGCTGCCTTGTCAAGCTAGCTATGTGAGCATCCCGTCTTACTTTGCCGGATTCTAGCCTCATGATCCGCTCATAGGCTTCCTTAATGTGCTTCCGGTGCCCTTCTGCGTCAGCCTCAAGATCCTCGATCCTCTTAGCAGCTCTCTCTCGTTCAGTGGCATGGTTTGCCTCAGCTTCTTTGAGCTTCCCATCCAGCTCAGTGGTTTTCCGCCTAGCATCTTCGATCCTCTCCCGGTCCTAGTAAGATGGGAGATGAACTACAAGACAAACAGAATAATGTTATTACCCAAGCTTAAATGGTTCGGGTCGCAAGAACGAAAAAAATAACATTACATATACCTTGACGCCCCGAAGAGACATCTCGCTGTAGGCCTTGTCCCTAAGCAGGGTGTCGGATGGCGGAAAATGATCACCTTTATAGGTGATCTTCGATAAGATAGCCGTAGACGCTAAGGCGTCATTGTAAGCCCCTTCAGCATTTAGGGGAATGGTGGAGAGAGAAAATGCTTCGGGGATAGCTCGAGCTGTTTCAGCGCATCGTAGTCGCTTCGACGCCCCCTTGTCCTTGTCATCTACTGATGACTGTCATTTTCTGCTCGGGGCTTTCTTCTCCTTGTGCTTCTCCTTGCCCTTGTCTTTATGCAGCACTATTTGGGAGCCAGCAGGGCGAAGACCTAATATGACCCCTTGAGAAGCCTCAGGGCGAGAAATCTGTTCGGGTTCGTTATGAGAGGAAACTGGATCGGGAATAAGAGCAGCATCGACCTGGGGTTTGGGAGGCGAAGCTCACCAAACACTTTGGCCTGCTTTGCCCTCTCTTTGGCTTCAGCTTCCGCTTTCGGCTTGGCTAGGGGTCTATATCTAAAGGTTGGTCTTCCCATGGTATCGTCTGAGTTAGAAGGAGATGATGGACCAACAGATTGACCTTCAAAAAGTGCTCGGACTCTCTCCACTCGTTGGAGATGGAAATCTTTTCTCCAATTACGCCTTCGGGATGAAAGTGCTTCATGAATCGCGGACAGGTCGGGAGACAATGAAAGTTGAAAGTGACGCGCTGCAAAAAAAGAAAACAATAAGTAAACCTAAAACGAGAATAATAAAAAAGGAAACCGAGCTGTAGCCCAAAAATAAGCCACGGGTCGGCTACCAAGTTCTCCCCAGTTCGTTTTGATTAAGCTAAGGCATCTCGATCCAACTAACGCCTCGGTGATAGGAACAAAGAAGTAGTCCTCCCAATTGTCGTCTTTGGTCGGGAATCCTTTTATGATATTCCTTTTGGCTTTACCCGATACATAGTACTTCAACTCTCTTTTATTGCGACGTCTGAATTCGAGAAAACTTCTCAAGTGTTCGACCCCAACCTCAACATCGCATTCGTAACTTCTGACAAGGATACCGACCAGATGTCTGATTCCTCTGCAATTGATCTGGGCAATAGCCAGGTTGTGTTTCCATAAAATTATCAAGATCACTTCGGGGATCGGGAGCCATAGTAAGCAGCGATAAAAGAAGCTCTCGTAGAGGGTAAAGTGATCGGGAGGAGCTTTATCAGCTCGGTCTGTCGAAGAGGAAAGGACAAATTCAATCTCCTCCTAGATATTAAATCTCCGCCTAAGATCTGTCAACGAATCTAAGGTAGAAAGATTGGAGCCAGGTGGATCAGGTCGCCTTTTAGCTTTCTTTCTTCTTGGTGCTCGTTGAATAGGTCCAATCAGACGTACTAACTCTTGTCTGGCCACAACCGGGTCGTAAAGCCAATCTTCGGGTTCAACTTTTACCAGCTCGGGATCCACAGTGTCAGCAAAAATATTCACCGCCTCGTCAAACGGAGAATCGTGAAGTTGAGGGATCCCAACGTTACTGTCGGCTCTCGAGGATTCGGAGAGCACCATTTTTCTACCAAGGATGGAAGGCCCTACCCCTGAACCAATAGAATCGTCCAAATCATCTAGAATGTTCGCGCCAGACAATCTACTCGGCTGCAACTTTGATCAAGGATCGGATTGAGGGAAAATGAAGGTTCGGGAAATGAAGATTGATCTGGACTGACAAACAATCTGGCATATGGATTGGGTGACACCGGCATAGACAGCTGAGACATCCATTGTGCTTGAAAATAGATCGGGGTCTATGGAAAAGAGATAAATAGATCGGGATCCCTAATCGCATGAAAGGAAGGATCTATGATTTTGAAAATTTAGATAAACAGATAGGGGTTTTCGACGGTTTATCAGAACAGATCGAAACCTCTAAGGATCGAAGAATGAATCAAGATCTTCTAAGTAAACTGACAGCCATATCCAAATCCTCAAACAAGTCACCGGAAACTCGAAGAACAGCGGCTGAGTTGTTGAAGATGGATCGGAAAATTCAAACGGTTCGGTGGCAAAGAGGGGTGTCGCGGAGGCTCTAACTAAAAATAAACTTAAACAAAAATTAGAGAGAGAAATAAGAGAGAGGTTACCTGCTTTGAAGGATTTTTGGAGAAATGAAGATATGAGGAATCAAGGGGCAAGACGGTTTATAGAAGCAAAAGATGACGTCACATACCTTGGAAATCGGCGGAAACGTTTACACTCCCCGATAAAGGTAATAGATTCCAAAATCCCCCGAACAGAATCCAAACTCTGGCTTAAACAGTGGC
Organism: Pseudoturritis turrita; assembly: GCA_900406555.1. Classification (NCBI taxonomy): domain Eukaryota; kingdom Viridiplantae; phylum Streptophyta; class Magnoliopsida; order Brassicales; family Brassicaceae; genus Pseudoturritis; species Pseudoturritis turrita. Next base: position 34,771 of record OVBL01000386.1, read on the forward strand.
TCGGGGCGACGGTCAGAAAACAGTTCGGGATCACAGTGAAAGAAGGTTCGAGGCGAGTTAACTTCAAACTGCAGTTTACCTCGACACTTTTCAATATTAAAACTGACGAGCTGGGGGACTAACTGTTGGGGTCAATATCTCCCCTTTTGAAATTAACAGCAAACGGATCGTGGGTTACGACCCACGGTGAAGATGCTGGGTCGTTTACCCCGATCCATGGTGCAGCAAATAGATTGGGTGTCACGACCCACGGTGAAGAAGTGGGTCGTCTACCCCAATCTACGGTGCAGCAAACGGATCGGGTGTCACGACCCACAGTGAAGAAGTTGGGTCGTGTACCCCGATCCGTGGGACAGCGAATGGATTGGATGTCACGACCCATGTCAAAGAAGTTGGGTCGTGTACCCCGATCCATGGAACAGCGAACGGATCGGGGGTCACGACCCACAGTGAAGAAGCTGGATCGTGTACCCCGATCCATGGTGCAGCAAACGGATCGGGTGTCCCCTAACTGTGCATAAGAAGAAACGGATCGGGTGTCCCCCTAACCGTGCATGAGAAGAAACGGATCGGGTGTCCCCCTAACTGTGCGTAGAAGAGTTGGATTGGGTATCCCCCTAACCGTGCATGAGAAAAAACGGATCGGGCGTCCCCCTAACTGTGCGTAGAAGAGTTGGATCGGGTGTCCTCCTAACCGTGCGTTGATGAGTTGGTTCGGATACCATGACCTTAGTCAAATATAAGACGGATCGGGGTTAAAGACAAAGACAGAACCATTGGCAGCCGAACCGTTTGAACAATGAGCCTTGAACCACGACACCACCCGAGCCATGAACCATGGTGTCACCCGAGCCGTGAACCATGGTGTCACCCGAGCCGTGAACCATGGTGTCACCCGAGCCGTGAACCATGGTGTCACCCGAGCCATGAACCACGGTGTCACCCGTGCTGTGAACCACGGTGTCACCCGAGCCGTGAACCATCGTGCCACCCGAGCCTTGAACCATGGTGTCACTCAAGGCAAGGTTCAACGACAGGAGGTTGGGTCGAGATAACGAGCCCACGGATTCAAGCCCACAAAAGAGATATGACAAGGTTAAAACCCATGAACCAAAGCCCATGGCGGTGACAGGCTTTGCTAAAAAGAAATCCCGAGGAAATAGGAAATCTTCCTTATCTCTTTAGACATTAACTTAGCCGACTTAAACTTGTATATATACTCATGTACACCCTCAGAAAAAGGGGATCCGTAATTTAACCTAGCAGAACTCTATACTTCTGCTTTGAGACGAAAAGATTTCTAAGCAGCTTAATAAAATTCCACCTTTGGATCGCTTTTTGTGTTTTTAGTGGTTTTTACTCAGAAATTTCATCTCTCTTAACAAACCTTCGACAAATTCAATTGGTGGAGATTCACGCTCCCACAGCCACCATGTGAGATGACCTGACCCACCTGGTTCGTCTTTGTGCACCGCTGAGTCCTTGGAGGCATTGAGGCATCAATTTAATATTTCAGAAGATGTTGATCTAATTGTTCCTGCCTCAACAGACCGAGCCGAATCTCCGCCGCCTGGGCATTTCACTCTCTACGAGAGTTTCTTTTACCAATGTCTGCTCTGGTTTCCAATCCCTAGCTTGATCATCCACTTTCTGTCCAAACACGGGTTAGCGCCGAGCCAAATTACTCCTCGAGGGATGCGTCACTTGGTAGGGATTCTGGTTCGGAGCTACGAGTGTGATGTGACTGTTCGCATCTCCCATCTTCGGCAGTTCCTTGAATTTCAGAAGATCAAAAACTCCAAAGCCTACTATATTTCTAATAAGAAGTAGAGAAAGATCATCGAAGGCTTCCAAAGAAAGGACAGTGACTGGGGAAATTACTTTTTCTTTGTTCTTATTAACGATGCTACGGTGGAAGCCGAAAGCGTCCATTACGTCAAAGCTGAGTGGGGAACTATTGGTGGGTGAGCCGTAGACCTTTCAGGAGATTTGCTTAGGTTCTTTCGTGGCGAGATGACTAGCTTTTTCTTCTTTGTTTTTGCAGTTCAACAGGTTCTCCCACGTTACCCAGAAGATACGCTCACGCTTCGGAACGCGCTTGCTGCCAGAAAGTGCCATTGGGAAAATCATTTTTCCCTAAGGAGAGTTGAAAAAGCCCAAGCCATCTTCGCCGGCATTGAAGTATCTGACAGTTCGGAATCTGAATCTCCATCTCCAAATCCTCTGGAAAAAAAAGGAAAAAAGACTGATGATCCGTGATAAGCAAGCTCTGAAGGAGAAGAGAGAAAAAAAAGCTGCCAGCCAAGCCGCTGATGGAGTCGGACAAGTCACGAAACCAAATCCTGAAATGATTGGTGAGATCGATGCCGGGATAGAGCGTCAAACTCTTCCTGAGCCTCCAACTTTTGATGCCGAAACCAGGGAAGTGGTTTTGCTATTGTTCCAGTTACCAGGCCTTCTAGCTCGGTACTATCTCAACACAGAGAGGGGGAGAAACCCTCTGGTAAACACTCCGTCCCCGAACCCGACAAGGAAAGGGCAAAGGAGAAGCAGGAGAAAAGAAAACGCCAGAAGCCTGCTGATCCTATTACCACCGAGCCGGTGCCGTCGTCGTTTAGGCACGAAGGATCTGAGCCAATATGCAAAGACGAGGCAGCCTCAACGACTCTCTTCTCACAAGTTCGTTGTTCAGGAGATAGATTACCGCCCCTTGATGTGCTATCTCATGGCGACCTATATACTGACATGTCGCTCCGAGGCACCAAGATATGTTTGGAGATTGCTCATTTTGATGAGTAAAAACGACTAAGTACTGACTGTTTCTTCCTGCAATTAGTTCGTCGCGTCTATCAACAAGATCGTTGGTGTCTTCGAACACGACGTGCGAAAGGATAGGCGTCGGATCGACGATGCCCGCAAGGACGCATCATTCTTCAAAGATAAGGTAGCCGAGCTGGAAAGTAGGCACACTACTGAGTTGGCAACTGCTTCAGCTCGGATTGAGGCTCTCGAGAAGGAGAAGGCATTTCTCAAGATCGAATGGAACAAGGGAGGCAACTTGGCTATGAGGTTGGAACGCTCTAAGCAGAAGAAAGCTGTCGAAATTGAGTCCTTAACGAGGCAACTCACCGCTGCTAACGCTTTGCACGAGGCGAATATTAAAAAAGCCCGAAAGGCAGCGGGGCGAGAAATGTCAGAAAAATTCCAGGAGCGGCTTGCCAAGATTGAGAAAACCATCGACGAGCTGAAGGTGGTGAAGGAAAAAGAGCTTGATCTAGCCCAGGTCGACAGCAACCTTCAGTTGCTTGAGATTCTGCAGAAAGAGGACGCGCCTGCTCTTGACTCCAAGGTGACGAAGCTGATAGGGTGGAGAGCTGAATTGGCCAACGCGGCTAATGAGTTTGAGAGGATTGAAGCTGAGCTGAAAAAAGATCTGACGCTTTCACCTGTTTCCTCAGATTCTGTGGATACTCTCCTGGGGAGCGAGCCAAAGGAGAATGCAGCGGCGAAGGCCGAAGTTGCTGATTTTGTAGGCTCCAATGTCGGCACGCCCGGAGTTCCCAGTCTCGCCGATGAATCGACTACCGAGTTGGAGACGACCGCCGAGCTCTTTGTTTAGTATTTTGGAACAAGTGCCTGGATGGCTTTATCTACTTTTTTACTGCTAAGTTTTTTGTAATAGTTGCCGTACATTTGCGTAACACCTTTTTTATCTTTGTCAGATTTATTTGCTTATGTTCTCGTTTGCGTATTGATGCATTTTGATATGTTTGCAAACCATCGTGTTTTAAAACGTACGGTTGCCGAGTGTTTTGTTTGTCAGTTTAGGGTTTTCGGTGTTCCGACTTACAGTCCCATTTTTTGACGATGAAACATGGTTAAAATCTCATACTAACTAGTGGGTTAGTATTATGTTTCGGAGATATTTATGACCAGTGTACCGAGAGGTGCTTACTTGGTTTAAGAGTTTATTTCGAGTTTTAAGACTTGTGAGGTTTCGACTTATTGTCCCTCTCGAAAGTAAACTTGTAAGAATATCGTTCAGGATAAACCTTTCAGATATTAGACCGGAATATACCCAGTCAGAATTTATATAGCGCGCTTTTATACCCGTGAGAGGGTGTTTGAGAACCATATCCCGTATAGAGATAGTGGTTTAAAATCCGTAAAAGATGTGGTAGTCCATCTGTTGTGGCCAGCAACAGACAAGGTGATAGGATATCCATGAAGGATGTAAAGTTTGCGACTTGCGTAGGTCGAGTGACACAAGTGTATGTTTGAAATAGTTTGAAGTTATTCTCTTTGAGAAGTGTAATGCGATATATGGGAGTATACATGTATACGTACCCACTCCCCCCCCCTTTTTAAGGAGGGGGAGAACTGAACCCATCCGAAGACGAGCTGCCTACGTACCCTTTTCAGGGGTCAAGTCGTCCCGTAGTTCATGTGAAGTATCTCAGTGATAGTATTTCTTCAAGCGCATTGTGTTCCAAGATCTTGGTACTGGAATACTGACCATGTTAGCGAGCTCGTACACTCCCAGGTGAATTGAAGTTGGCTAGTTCGTTCTCAGATTCCCGATTAACCCTGACTTTCTTTTGCTTCGTCTTCGTGTTAAGTTCTGCTATGGGATTTCTAAGTTTTTGCTCGGCCATAACACAAATTCGGGACTCCTTCTGATTTTCACGAATGGTTTTGATTCCGTTCAGCGTCGGAAACTTTATGCATAGGTGGTATGTTGATGGGACAGTTCTCATAGAATTTATCCAAGGGATTCCCAGGATTATGTTGTAGATCGCAGGATGATCTGCAACCAAAAACTCCACTATCTTGGTTACTTCTCCAGCTCGGACGGGAAGCTTTATTGTTCCAAGGGTCATGGTTGTTTCTCCTGAGAACCCGGTTAGACGCTTCGGCGCGGCCGTGATTTTGGATAGATCTATGTTCATCCTTCTGAGAGTTTCCCGGAAGATTATGTCTACGGAGCTTCCCATATCTATCAGAACTTGGGTCGGTCAATGCCGCTGGTTTTCCTTTCTTCGAACGAGATGACGTCGTTGGAAAATTTTGAAGGTGCAGACCAGTTGACACTTGCATCGACTCGCCGCTGGAATGCCTTTATTGAAGACACTGTGTCCGAATAGTATTGTAATCCTCCTATTATCATATTTATTCTTCTTCGAGAACCTGACTGCGTCGCCTCATCATCTCACCTTCCTCGCTTGGGAGGATCGCCGTTTTGATTCATCTGGTTCGGCTGGTCCTTCTCATCTTCTCGCTCAAAATCCTTTAGGCTAACAGCATTGCCAAGTTCTCCGGCTACTAGTTTCGCCGCAAGCTTTATTCCCAAGGTTCGGCAGTTTGCAGTTGAGCGACCGTGAATGTGATGATACTCGCAGTAAGCTTTTTCGTCGTACAAACTCTGATTTTGTGTCCACGTATTCCATGGCATTTTGCCTCGGCCTGCTCCCACCTGGTAGTTGTGGGCTCCTCCGAAATTGGGTTTCTCGTGGTGTACATATTCGTTTTCTTGAGTATTCTTCTTATGAGGTGGTTGGTTCGGAGTTTGGAAGGAACGGTTCGTCGTTTTGGCTACTCCATAATTATGAAACAAAACCTTCATCTCTTCTTCGTTGACTATGAAATATGAGGCTCGGTGCAACGCGTCTTGGATCGACAGTGGCGCACTCAAAGCGATTTCTATTCGGAATTCCGATTCGTACCACAGAGCCCTTTTTAATGTGAGCACGGCGGCCTTGTCGCTTACGCCCTCGACTTTTGACATCACTGCCTTGAATCTTCCCATGAAGCTTCGTAATGTCTCCGTAGGCCCTTGAGTCAATGTCCAGAGATCGGCATCAGAGGCTCCTCAATCCATAAGCATTGAGTAATGTTTCAGGAAAGCGGCAGATAGCTGCTTGAAATTGTCAATGGAGTTCCGCTCTAATATGGAAAACCATTGGAGGGCTGCACCTTTTAGATGCTCCACAAAAAGGAGGCAGAAACCAGCGTCTCTTTCCCTTTCTCTAAAATTGGCTCGGCTCATCGCTATGATAAATGCCGTTATGTATTCCTTTGGATCGGTTGTCCCTTCGTAAACTAGAACTTTGATCTTTCCTGGGTCGGAAATCCTTGCCTCGGTAATCCGGGCTGTAAATGGTGTATTGTGTGCCTCTTCCAGCACGCGGTCAATCTCCGGGACTTTACTGGTTGCCTTGTGAACCTGGGATCTGACGGCTTTCATCTCAATAGTGGCACGGTATAAGGAGGTTCAGATTTCGTCCAACTCTTCTCTCTGGACTCGGCTCGTCGTTATTGGTTCATCAGCGTATTGCGCCTGTTGGACCCACATAAGATTTTCTTCTTCCTCTACCGAGTTCCTGGCTCGGTTTTAGTTGATGCACCTTCGCTGGTTCGGGCTCCCGTTATTGTTGGTGCAAATTCTTCGTCAGTGAGAATTTATGCGCTGTGGTCTCCTTCTTCGTCGAGAACGATTGCTGCAGCCGACCCACCGTCGGTGCGTATGTCATATCCGCCGCTGGTTCCCTTTGCTCCTTGGATCAGTCGAGGTGGCTTGGTGATATTTGATCTTGTCGTCGCAGGTGTTTGCTCGTTGGTCGGATGTGGTGGTGGCAGTCCTCCCAGAGTTCTTGGTGCGTCACGTGGTGTTGAGAAATCCAGGGATATTAGGTTTAAGCCAAGTCGTCTAGTAACTCCGCTTACAGTGGATTCAGTGTCGAACATGTGCCTCCGAGTCGTGTGTTTCTGGCTCGGCTCTCTGTTGCCAACGTCTCGATTTTCTCCGTAAGCGAGCTGTTCAGTTTGTCTTGCTCCTCCGACTTCTTCAGCAACGTGGTCATCATGTTCTTCAGCTCTGTTAGTGTTTCTGAGGTGCCTTCCGTGTTTGCTGGTGGGGGATTGATTCTCGCTCCAAGGAGATCGATGCCAACGTTGCTCGCGTTTTCACTGCTTCGGTCTCCGTTGGTAGTCATTGTTTCAAATCTCGTATTCGGTGGTTCTTAGGTGTCAGAAAGTTTGAGAGTCCTCTCAGACGGCACCAAATTGTGGGAGTCGAAACTCGCACAACTAAATTTGGTAAGGGAAATTTAGGGTTTCGACAAACTTCTATGAAAAGAAACACAAGAACAGAGATCCAAAGATGGTTCTTAATTATCTAAGCTGTTTAGAAAGCTGTTGCAGAAAATAACAAGTGTTTAGCTAGGTCAATTTTCGGATCCCATTTTTCAAAGGGGTATATGTCTATTTATACAAAAATAAGTCGGCTAGGCCTTTCTCTAAAGGATAAAAGAAAACTTCCTTCTTCTTCGGGATTTTCTTTCTCTGGTTTGCATAAGTCGGTTCGGATATGGGCTTCTCACTTTGAATTGCTATCTTGGCCCACCAACTTCGTGCGGCTCGTTAGCTCGGCCCAACATTATGTTGAGCTCGCTGTATTGCCGAGTCGCCAGAGATCCGGCTCGTCGCCACCTTGTCTTTTCATTTGTCCTGCTCTGCTTTTCGTGGCACCATGATGTTTTGGCTCGTAAATGCTTCCCCCTTATGCTGAGCCGGCGGAGTGGTTCGTCGCCTCGGCCTTAGATCTCATAGGTGCTTCCTTCCAATGCCGAGCCAGAGGAGTTTCATTGTTGGCTCGTCACCTCTTTGCCTTAACTCCGAGCCAGATGAGTTTTATCGTTGGTCTGCCAACATGTTGGCTCGTCACCGTTTGCTAGTTCGCCAACATGTTGGCTCGTCACCGTTTGTTGGTCTGCCAACATGTTGGCTCGTCACCGTTTGCTGGTTCGCCAACATGTTGGCTCGTCACCGTTTGTTGGTCCGCCATGATGGCTCGTCACCGTTTCTCCTTGCTGCCGAGCCAAGTGTTGGCTCGTCGCTACTTCTTCCTGATGCCTAGCCAAGCGTTGGCTCGTCGCTTACTTCTTCCTGATGCCTAGCCAAGCGTTGGCTCGTTGCTGCTTTTCTCTGTCGCCGAGCCAAGTATTTGGCTCGTCACTGCTTCTCCCTGTCGCCGAGCCAAGTGTTTGGCTCGTCACTATTTTTCTCTGTCGCCGAGCCAAGTGTTTGGCTCGTCACTGCTTTTCTCTGTCGCCGAACCAAGTGTTTGGCTCGTCTCTATCTTGCCTTTGTCGCCGAGCCAGTGTTTGGCTCGTCTCCATCTTTGGCTAGGCTTTCTCTCCATTTGGCTAGGTATAACACCCATACTTAGTGCTTTTAACCGTTGATCTTGATGGGGTGAAAACCGACCCCAACACAGAAAAACCGAAGCAAAAAAAAGTTTGACACAATCTTATAGAAACACATAATAAAACAAAGAGGGTAGTTGATTAGATATTTTCTTTTTCTCCACCACCTTATAATCCCATGGCATACATCTATGTCAAGTTTCGCGCAGTTGACTCGAACATAGATTTGTCCGTCCTGTAAATATAAGCTATCTTCGGCATAAAAGGATCATGTAGGATTGGGTCAGTCATCAGCGATCAAATTGACATCAAAACCTAATTCCATAACACCAATCTATCGCATTAACACGCATATTTGGCTGAAATAGTTTTCTTTTCGAACATAGTTTTGTTATCATTTCAAATCTTGGACATTAAAAAAGCAGAAGACCATTTTTCTCTTAAGATATCATAGTAAATGCATCCAATGCTGCTGATATTTGGGTGGTAAATCTTAGTTTTGAAAGCCACCTGCAAAGAATAAGATACACGTCAAAAGATCGATGAAGTTTCATTTTGCAACAGATAACAAGTTACTTAAAAAGCAAACCATTGGCGGCTTTAACGGATATTCCATAGGAAAATGAATGGTAAGACAAAAACTTCCTCATGCATATGGACTGTAAAAGGGTCCATTGATGGCTGCTTCCCAATGGTACAAGCTCTCACCCACAGGACCTAAAACAAACGTTACAAATAAGACTCAATTCTCATCAACTCAGACACAAATACTACATCAGTGAAGATCTCATTAGCAAAAGCTACAAAAAGAGACGCTAGACATTGAATCAAAATAATACTCTTAAAGATCCTAGAAGTAACGATGTAAATTGCATAAAAGGCTTAGAAGTTCTATAGATTTTATAAGGTTTTATAAAAATTTTGAAATTAAAACCATTAAATACGATATAAAAGGCTTTATAAAGTTTTATACTTACCATGATGCAGTTTGAAGGAGGATCCTTCTGGATACACTTAAGCTCCCTTGAAATTCGGATAGCAGCCATAAAAATTATGAACACAAACAACGAAAAAATAGAGGAATGCTCGGAGAGAGACGTAGAAGATGAATATTTTGTCTTTGATAAACAAATAGATGTACTACACCACTGTTTTCAAATACTATTTTTTTCCCTTTCCCAAACCATTGTTCCGGGTTGTGTAAATGTTTACTTGTGCATTTGGGTTTGGCAAAACCTATCATATCATTTAGGGTTACAGCAGACTATGCATTTGGATTACGAAGAGACACGACTTTCTCTTTGATAACCAAATTAATGTGTTTTCAAAGAGACACGACTTTCTAGATATGGTTAAGCGCATTCTGAGTAAATTGAGTTGTTTTTTCGAAGGCAGAGTATCTTTTGTTATGATGGTTGAGCGGTGTCATAGTAAATTGAGTTGTCATCCCTTTCATTTTGCTGGGTAAATAAGAGAGAGAGAGAGAGAGAGAGAGAGAGAGAGAGAGAGAGAGAGAGAGAGAGAGAGAGAGAGTCCACATAATGAGATTTGATATTTTCATCTATAAAAATAGTAGCTCATTGTTTACAAATAGATTCTCTTTTATATGTTCATTATTTTCAAAATCCAAATACCGCCTCCCATCGTAGGTTAACATGCATTTACCCGAGCTCCCTTCGGACATTATCTCTTTCATTGCATGAAAACTTGGTCGGCTCACCTTGTGGAGACTTGGATCCATCCTCCGAACAGGCGGATCGGTAGAAATATACTCTATAGTTATGAAGTCCTAAAGGATGCTAATATCGACGATCTATGCGAGGACACAGATAACATTCTCCGCTATGGGGCGAATCTGAGCATTTTTGTAAGATGTCTAGACACTGGAAAGCCAACATCTATTTATTATAAGGCTACAAGACTCGTGACCAAACAACAAGACATCAGCGCAACCATCAAACTTTTGAAACGGCTTGTCCCTTTGAGTGCCAACGCAACTTATCTTTGTGAAATGATGTGTGTATGTGCTGGACATACGGAAAGGGCTACACAACTTCTCAAATTATGTGTCGATGTACACGATAAAGGTAATTTTGATAAACTCTACAGGCTTGGGAAAGGGGTTATGGATATAATTGTAGCTTTCTATCCTCTTTTGCATCAACGTGGCAATAACCATACTGTCCAGATTTGCCTTTCCAAATTGTGCTATTGAGCATGAATTTCAATCTGGATGCGAAAATTGCTACTTGTATTGGTGCGCAAGTCGTGTTTGTCACATTACATGGGCATTAGGCACGACTTCTTCCAGTTTTGCAAAAATATAGACTGCTAATGAAAATAATGAAAAGAAGATCCAATTTAGGGTGTTATTAGTTTCTGTATTTTAATTGATTTGGAAATCAATCTAGGATTTAGAAATCCTTGAAAAGTCTGTAGTTCAAGATGTAGATTTTAATTGGTATTTATAAATTAATGCTAGAATAACATGTTTTACCCTCGGATTTGAGCATTTGTATTTTTAACATGGAAATACAAGCAAACATCTATAGTAGAGTACAATAACAGTAGAGGAGGCAATTCCTGCAGAGATTAACTAGAGAAGTCGCAGAGATAACGCAGATTAAACAAAATTATAAACCGAAATTTATTTAAATAAAGTTTTAAGGAGGTATTTGAATAAAATTTTAACCAGAGATAAAGCAGACTAAACATTTATAGTATTTTTTTTAAAGTCAAGGGCCTTGGTCTAACGGCTCCAGTTCTTCTTCTGATTCCTCATTTGTATCTCCTACATCAATTCGGAGCAATATTGCCAAAGCAACGCTTTTTCCACTCTTATGGAGGAGCCTCAAGGTTCTTGATCTTTCTCTCGAGCTTTTTCTGACAATGCTCGAGTTTGGCTATCTTCTTCTGGACAATCTCATACGACTTGAATCGTCTTCGATACTCCTCGACGACCTGGAGAAAAACTTGAGTCAAAGGAGGAACAAAGTAAAAATATAAACAAATTGTTTTAAGAATTTCTTACCTTACTGATGAACTCAATTGTCTGTAGAAAGTCACTAGAGTTAAGATCCAGATGTAGAAATGCCGAAGTAATCTTCAACCCAGATCTCTGGAAACCACCAGAACAAGAAGCAAAAGACTTGTGGTCATCGTTGATAACCGATGAACGTGAAACAAATTCTTTGGAATCTTCCATCAATATGTAAAAACAATGTCAGGATGAAGAAGAAAGAAACAAGGGAAGGTTTTTAAATAGACAAAAGAGAAAGACGGTTGAGTTTCCTGAGAAACACAATAAGTTGTGGGATATTTGAAAGAAATTGCATTAATTCTTCTTAACATATTAAAGGTAGACTAAAGGCTGATTAAAGACAGATTGAGGCAGATTAATGGCAGATAATAGACGCAGACTTTGTGATACTAGAAGCAGATTCTACGATACTAATTGTTGACTATTTTATGATATTAATGGCAGACTAAATACTAACATAAAACAACGACGCACCAAAATATAAGGACACGTTAAATGCCACATAAGCAGAGATAACATAGATTAAACAAAGTTATAAACCGAGATTTTTTGAAATAAAATTTTAACCCGAGATTTGTCTATGTTGGCAGAATTACAGCAGAGTGAAGCCAGAGTTACAATTCAATCACAAATCAAATAAATGAGCACATAGATCGATTATGTCCTGCTTTATGGAATTTTGAGTACATGTGCAGTCTTTTCATTATGTTGGGCTGATCGGGAAAATTCTGTTTTTCATCTTTGGGGGTGGAGTACTCTGCAAAGATTTAGCTTTCTTCTTTGGTGTTGGAGTAGTCAGAAGATTACAAGATCGTTTCTTTGTCATCTTTGGGGATGGAGTTATTGGTGAAATATTATCGGTCAATGGAGTACTCTGCTTCATTTTCTTCTTTGTGGATGGAGTACTCTGCTTCATTTTCTTTTTTGTAGATGGAGTCCTCTGCTTCATTTTATTCTTTGTGGATGGAATACTCTGCGAAAGTTTCGTTTTCTTCTTCTTCCATTGATTACGTTTGAATCGCTTAGCCTTTTCAATAATAGAAAACTATCTCTTCGTCTTTGGTCTACCAGAATTTGGTTTTATGACTGCTGGCAGACACCGTTGACTAATTACTTCTGGTGGTGGAATCAGATCTTTGTCTACAGGGTTCATAGCTTCTGAGTAGTTTGAATACAAGTAATCATTTACGTAATGATCATGCACCAGGATAGCTTCATCAATTTTCCAACTTATTGCTGCTTTAATCGCGCGCTTGCAGGGAATCTTCTCGACATCATATTGTCTACAAGTACACCGTCTCTGCAATAATAAAAAAGGAATCAAACTTAGAGCAGATAAACATGGCAAGCATTTCCAAAGACTGGCAGACTTTCTGTTAAATTAAAGTTTGGCAGAGATAAATAGCAGAAAACTTGCATACCTCTTGTAGATCAACCATACAATCATATTCTCCACCTGTAACATGGCTACGGTTTGAATCAATATGTTAAACATTTAAATTTTCCATGTTACCGTGTTTTTTATGCAGTAAGTTTTCAATTTGGGGGGGGGGGGGAATTTTTTTTTAATGAGGCAGCTTTATCTCACCGTTCCACAAACCATCTTGACATCAACTCTCTAATAGCCTCTAGGAAGTATTTAATATGAAATGATTTATCTTCCTTAAGCGTGCCATTAATGGATTCTATAGTGTTCCTCGTTATTACATGTTGGGGTCAGTTTTCACCCCATCAAGATCAACTGCTGAAAATACTAAGTATGGAGAAAAAACCTAGGCGACGAGCCAAATATTAGAAGACGAGCCATACTTGGCTCGGCAACAAGGGAAGGAGAAGACGAGCCAAACTTGGCTCGGCGGCAAAGGAAAATGGTGACGAGCCAACATCTTGGCTAGGCAGTGGAAGAAGCAGGAGACGAGCCAACACCCCTGTTGGCTCGGCAGCAGGGAGAAATGGTGACGAGCCAACATCTTGGCTCGACAGCAGGGAGAAATAGTGACGAGCCAACATCTTGGCTAGGCAATGGAAGAAGCAGGAGACGAGCCAACATCCCTTTTAGCTCGGCAGCAGGGAGAAATAGTGACGAGCCAACATCTTGGCTAGGCAGTGGAAGAAGCAGGAGACGAGCCAACACCCCTGTTGGCTCGGCAGCAGGGAGAAATGGTGACGAGCCAGCATCTTGGCTTGGCAGCAGGGAGAAATAGTGACGAGCCAAAATCTTGGCTAGGCAATGGAAGAAGCAGGAGACAAGCCAACATCCATGTTGGCTCGGCAGCAAGAAGCAAGAGACGAGCCAAAATCTTGGCTAGATAACAGAGGAAACAAGTGACGAGCCAACATGTTGGCAAACCAACGAACGGTGACGAGCCAACATGTTGGCAAAACAGCAAACGGTGATGAACCAACATGTCAGCAAATCAATCCTCTGGCTCGGCATTGGGAGTAGCGGGCAGGACAAGCGACGAGCCAACTCGCCGACGACCCAGTGAAGCAACGAGCTTAATATCTTGTTGGGACGAGGCAACATGCCACAAGGGTTTGGTTGGGCCAAAGTAGCAAGTAAGAAGCCCACATCCGAACCAACCAATAAAGAAAGGAAATCCTGAAGAATAAGGAAGTTTTCCTTTCTCCTTTAAAAAAAAAGGCCTAGCCGACTTGTTTTCGTATAAATAGACATGTACCCCATTGAGAAGGAGATCCGAAAATTGACCTAGCTAAACACTAGTTATTCTTTACAACAGCTTTCAAAATAGCTGAGATAATAAAAACCATCTTTGGATCTTTGTTCTAGGTTTCTTTTCATAGAAGTTTGTCGAATCCCTAAATCTCTTTACAAGTTTTGGTTGTGCGAGTTTTGACTCCCACAATTTGGCGTCGTCTGTAGGGAGTCTCAAACTTTCTGACACCTAAGAACTACCGAATACGAGATTTGAAGCGATGACTACTGACGGAGACTGAAGCGGCGATGACGCAAGCAACACTGGCATCGATCTTCCTGGAACAAGGACCAATCCGCCGCCAGCAAACACGGAAGGAACGTCCGAAATGCTGACAGAGTTGAGAAACATGATGACCACGTTGCTGAAGAGGGCCGAGGAGCAGGAAAAGCTGAATAGCTCGCTGACGGAGAGAATTGAGACACTGGCAACGGAGAGCCGAGCCAGAAACATTCGGTCCGGAGGAATTGGTTCGACTATGAACCCACCTGTTAGCGGAATAACCAGACGGCTCGGCTTAAACCCAACATCCCTGGATTTTTCAACACCACGTGACGTACCAAGGACGTTGGGTAGATTGCCACCGCCATATCCCACCAACGAACAAACACCCGCGGCAACCAGATCAAGTATCACCGAGCCACCTCGACTGGTTCGCGGAGCAAGAGAAGCCAGCGGTGGGCGTGACGAACGCACCAACGATGGTTCGGCTGCAACAATCGTCCTTGATGAAGAGGGGCACGTGGAAGGAGATCACAATACGGAGAATTCCGCTGATGAAGGGTTTGCACCAAGACCGACGGAAGCCCGAGCCAGTGAAGGCGACATCAACCTGAACCGAGCCAGGAGCTTAGCAGAAGAGGAAGAAAATCTCTTGTGGGTATGACAGGCACAACACACTAACGAGCCAAGAACGACGAGCCGAGCCTAGAGAGAAGAGTTGGACGAAATCCGAGCTTCCTTGATTCGAGCCACTGCTGAGAGGAAAGCCGTCTGATCCCAGGTACACAAGGCAACCAGTAAAGTCCCGGAGATTGACCGCGTACTGAGGAAGCACACAATACACTGTTTACAGCCCGAATTACCAAGGCAATGATCTCCGACCCAGGAAAGATCAAAGTCCCAGTCTACGAAGGGAAGACCGACCCAAAAGAACATGTAACGGCGTTTATCATAGCAATGGGCCGAGCCAATTTCAGAGAAAGAGAGAGAGATGCCGGTTTCTGCCTCATATTTGTGGAGCATCTAAAGGGTGCAGCCCTCCAATGGTTTTCAAGATTAGAGCGGAACTCCATTGATGATTTCCAACAGCTGTCCGCCGCCTTCCTGAAGCATTACTCCATTGATGATTTCCAACAGCTGTCCGACCTATGGACATTGACTCAAGGGCCTATGGAGACATTACGAAACTTCATAGGAAGATTCAAAGCAGTGATATCAAAAGTCGAAGACGTAAGTGACAAGGCCGCTGTGCTCGCTTTAAAAAGGGATATGTGGTACGAATCCGAATTCCGAAAAGAGATTGCTCTGAACACACCCCTATCAATCCAAGACGCACTGCACCGAATCTCGGATTTCATAGTCAACGAAGAAGAGATGAAGGTTTTGTCTCAGAAATATGGAGTCGCCAAAGCGACGAACCGTTCTTTCCAAACTCCGAACCAACCGCCTCATAAGAAGAGTATTCAAGGAAATGGATATGTACACCACGAGAAACCCAATTTTGGAGGAGCCCACAACTACTAGGTGGGAACAGGCCAAGGCAAAACACCATGGAACACCTGGACACGAAGTCAAAGTTCGTACGACGAAAAAGCTTACTGCGAATATCATCACATGCACGGTCATTCAACTGCCAACTGTCAAACCTTGGGAATGAAGCTTGCGGTGAAGCTGGTAGCCGGAGAACTCGGTAACGCAGTCAGCCTGAAGGACTTCGAGCAAGAAGGCAAAAAGGATCAGCCGAACCAGACAAATCAAAATAATGATACCCCCAAGCGAGGAAGACGAGATGATGAGGCGACGCAGTCAGGTTCTCGAAGAAGAATAAATATGATAATGGGTGGATCACAATACTGTTCGGACACGGTGTCTTCAATCAAAGCTTTCCAGCGGCGAGCCGAAGCAAGTGTCAACTGGTCAGCACCTTCCAAACTTTCCAACGATGTTATCTCGTTCGAAGAAAGGGAAACCACCGGCATTGACCGACCACATAATGACCCCCTCGTGATAGAATTGATCGTAGATGATTGTGACGTCGCCCGAGTGCGGATAGATACGGGAAGCTCCGTAGACGTGATCTTCCGGGAAACTCTCAGAAGGATGAACATAGACCTATCTAGAGTCACAGCCGCACCGAAACCTTTAACCGGATTCTCAGGAGAAACAACCATGATCCTTGGAACAATAAAACTTCCTGTCCGAGCCGAAGAAGTAACCAAGATAGTAGAGTTTTCGGTTGCAGATCATCCTGCGATCTACAATGTGATTATGGGTACCCCCTGGATAAACTCCATGCGAGCCGTCCCATCAACCTATCACCTCTGCATCAAATTTCCGACCCCCGGAGGAGTCAAAACAATTTGGGGAACCAAAAAGAGTTCCGCATTTGTTTCCTAGCCGAGCATAAACTCAGGAACCCCGTCACAGAAACCACCACCAAGAGAAAGAAGATGAAGACCGACAAAGAGCCTGAAAAGGAGTTGGCAAAACTCTTATAGCAATTACAGATCACGGAGGATCGTGAGAGGAAAAGCAAACGAACTTGCGACCCCGTCGTCTCGGTGAACATCGATGGCAATCACCCGGAACGCTGTGTTGAATAGGGGCCGAGCTGAAAGATCCGATAAGGGGAGAGCTGATTTCTTTCCTTAAAAAGAACGTAAACACCTTCGCATGGAAGCAGAAGACATGCCCGGTATCAGCATCGACGTGACATGCCACGAGCTGAACGTGGATCCACTTTTAAACCAGTCAAACAGAAAATGAGAAAACTCGGACCAGAGAGAGCACAAGCAGTGAACGACGAGGTGGAAAGGTTATTATGCGTGGGATCAATAGTCAAAGCAAAATACCCTGACTGGCTCGCTAACCCAG
>OVBL01000387.1:0-37819 GCA_900406555.1 Pseudoturritis turrita
CTTGACTGATACCTTCGGTGCTTAGTCATTCAACCAACCATCCCCTAACCAAGTACACCCAGAGATCCAGTTCATTCGTCTGTTCACACAGAACCGTCCGTCCATCCAGTCCCTCTAGAACTGTCTGTCCGTTCTATCAAGACTCACCAGTCTACTCCACTCAGAATAGCCCGTCCATACTACGCAGACTCGTCCAACCGTTCTGTCTATCCAGGACGTACATCCGTTCTTTCCACACAGGATTGTACATCCGTTCTGTCCACTCAGGACTGTACATCCGTTATGTCCACTCAGGACTGTACATCCGTTATGTCCACTCAGGACTGTACATCCGTTCATAGACCAGCAACCATTTGGACCTACTCGATCCGAACCCTACTTTACCCGGATCTTGTTATTCTTTAGTTCACGCACCAGTTCAGGTGTCGGTACCCTTTTAGGTAACCACCACAGTCCCACCCATCTTGGGTTCCAGCAGATCATTCCACCCACCTTGGGTTACCGCAGATCATCCCACCCACCTTGGGTCATTCCACCCACCTTGGGTCATTCCACCCACCTTGGGTTACAGCAAATCATTTCACCCCCCTTGGGTTACAACAGATCATCCCACCCAACCAGGGATCTAGCATATCATTCCACCCAACCAGGGTTTAACAGATCATTCCGCTTACCGAGCTTATCTAGCTCTTCCAGCTCACCCCGCTGGTTCTGTTCCGCCTTTATCATAGTTGTTTTATATCATCTTGATCGTCAGTCCATTTATCAGGTCCCAAACGAGCCATGTGTAACATCCCGGGATGCGGGCGTTACAATTTTCCCCCACTTAAAGGGAATTTGTCCTCAAATTCAGAGGTTGTTGGAGTTTTTCTTTCACTCCCGTTACCCATTTTCAGAACTCCGTTTTACAACTTTTCTTCCGATTCTGATGCTTAGTATAATCCTCCTTTGTACCTTTCCAAACCCTGATTGTTGGTCGCTATTCCTTCCAGAATCGATCCAATCAACCATTCCTGGGTTCCTTAACCTCTTCTCATCGCGTTCTCGTTAGAGCCGATTCTCAATATTTCTTTTACTGAGCTCTACTCATCCATGAGCTCTACTCATCCCTCTACTCATTCCCGAGCTCTACTCATCCCTGAGTTCTATTCATGCCCGAGCTCTACTCATCACCGAGTTCTACTCATCCCCAAGCTCTACTCATCACCGAGTTCTACTCATCCCTGAGCTCTACTCATCACGGAGTTCAACTCCTCACCGAGTTCTACTCATTACTGAGTTTGACTCCTTACCGAGTTCTACTCATTGTTTAGTTCTACTCATTACGGAGTTCAACTCCTTACCGAGTTCTACTCATTTCCGAGTTCTACTCATTCCAGAGTATCAACTCCTTGGCAAGCTTTAACTTACCACCTTCTTTGAGTTTTGAAGCTTTTCCTTTCTCCTCTCCAACTCTTCAAGTGTTGATGTTTCCACTCCCGATCTGTTTCTTGGTTATCAGATAATCCACAGTGAGGACACTTGACTCCCAGTAGCATTATCTCGAAACACGTCAACTTCTCAGCAAGCTTTAACTCTCAACCTTGTTCAAGTTATACTTAACTTATTCCCAGATCATAGTCACAACCTGACTTGATCCGTTCTTGATATTTGTCCTTTTCAGACTTGACCTTAATCCATTGGCCTTCTAATTTTGTAGCAACTTGTGCTCTCGGAACATCCATCTTGGCGTAACGACTTACCTTAGCAAACTTTTTCCCCAGTTTCTAAGCACTTGCCTCAACTTCCAATCGGCCTATTCTTGGCTCGCTCCCGACCATACTCGGCCATTATTAGTTTCTTTATTCCCGTTATGGATTTCCACTATCCATCTTCTTGTTTAATCATGATTCTCTGAATCTGATCTTCTCCCTGACCAACCGATGTTTTGCAACAACTGGACTTCTAGTAAATCTCTTGGTATTCGTACCATAAAACCATATTTTCCCGCCGAAAATCGCAATACTGTAAAAATTTAGTTATGATTAAGGGTTACTAGTTTAGGATTTTTTGTTTGGGGTTTAGAGTTTAGGATTTAGAAAATGATTATACTTAAAAATTTTAAAAATTCAATATCCTAAATCAAAACTCATTAATCCATAAAATGTATTATATTTCCATTGTTAATAAAACTAAAATTTATATTTTAAATCCTATACCCTAAACCATATGCTCTAAATTTTAAATGACTAATCATAATTTTTACTTTTTATTTTGTAAATCTTAATTATTGGTTGTGTATTAATAGTGTTCTTTTTATTGATTTTGAATAGAGATTGATAAGATACATCAATAACTTTTTTGACAAAAAAATTCCTTAACAAAGAATATAATAATAAAAGACACAACGAACACATATACACCCATACATGTGCGAACCAATACGAGAGGTAACAATAATACCACCATTGATCAACGAATTGAGAAATCTGTGTTAAGTGTTATCGCTTTGCCTATGCCATTTTGTTTTGGAACTCAGATGTCTCATATACACGATCAGTATTGTTTACATAGACCGAAACAATGAAGTCCGTGTTGGTAGAGACTGAAATGGCATGGACCGCATCCTGGTGGCCATGGAAGGTATGGATGCAGTTTCCTAATAAGTTGTCCCAAACGCTCACTGTACCATCTGCGTAGCCCGTCGCTAAGTACTAGGAGGTTTCTATCCAAATCAGGCATGACACACCTTCCTGTAATTGCAAAAGAGAGAAGGACTTGTTGTTTAAATGTTGATCTCTATTTTGATTCTATCTCATCAGATTAACTACAAGGTTCGTACCGCATGGTCGCAGATGAACCTCGGAATTGAATGTTGGAGATCCGAATGCTGCAGATCCTAACATTGGTTGCAGCCAAAGGAATGGCAGCCGAACTTGGTGAAAATTTCACACATTCAACTGAATCTGTATGAGAAGTCAGAGAGCTCACTTGGTGGTACGATGGTGCACAAGTCGGAAGCACAAAGACGATTTAAAAGATTTATTTGGGGATATAAATGGTTTCATCTCGCAAGTCCTAAACTGAAAAGCATTTGGTACAGAGATAAGCAGTAACACTTGTTAATTGAGATAATATAAGATCATAAACCAATCTTGTATAAAGCTTGATAACAGAAGTAAAGCATATGAGACAATAGGACAAACCTTTCCGATGACTATATTCACAATGTAAATAGAACCATCTTTTGAGCCACTGATAGCGAGGCTTGAGTTCAAGTTAGTGTCCAAGCATGTCAACCCTTCTATATGATAAGGATGACCTACAATAAATCAGAGGTTAGCGTTTCATACCAGTCACAACAGTAACATGTAAACCGAAAGAGGGAGTGCATTTTGCTTACCTTTAACCACATGAATCACATACTTGTGGTATCCCCACAATATTATGACATGCCTCAATCTATGCATCACAAGAGGCTGAGAAGGTGGTCCAAAGACAATTAGTTATGTACTGCTACTACATTCAATTTGTAACAATGCTACTACATTCTATTTGTAAAAAAGTAGATGAAAGTAATTAACTTACTCGAGGATTGTCGATCATTCATTGGTAATCTGAAATATGAGTGTCGATGGTACCAATATGTACACAACAAATAGCTTTTGAAAGAAACCTTCAAAGCAAACCCAAGACAGAAAGCCAGAGTAACAAAAAATCACACAATCAAACGCAGAGCTTCCTAAAGAGGAATAAAGAATCACTAACAGAGGAACAAAGAAGCACGAAAGCATGGATTGTACATACAGCAAGAGAAAAAATGATTTTTTTGTTCAAATGGTTCTAATTTTTTTTATCGAAGCAAAATATGATTCTCAGCAAACAATTTTTTGCCAAAATTTTTATTTGGTACCATTTTTTTACCCTTAATTTTTATTTGGATAGATAATGAAATTTTTTATTCCCGCTACACTCTACGATGACGTTTTAAAGATGGTATGTGCTATTATAAACCATGGTAAATAAAAAAATAAGCGGGATTAGAATTTTTTTTTGCGTCTAACATATCATAGCGTTTGACATTTCACAAACACTATGAAAAATTCACCATAACTCAACTATAGCAGAAACATATAAAAACGCTATATTGTAATGCTATTAATACCCACATTTCTTGTAGTATTTTGAGCCAAAATTCCAGCCCCCATACGGTGGCTCCATACCAAGGGTCATACCTCAGTATGGCCCCTCCGAAAACCAACTTTTATGACCCGATCCGGATCAAGATGGGTCAACCCAGTTCCATTTTTACTTGATATAAAATTTTAGACATAAAAAAACCTAAGTTTGATTTTGCTATTTCTTCTTTGAGATTTCAAACTCTTGTCTTATGATTTGTGATTTGATCTTTGTTATTCTCTACATTTAGTGAAGTTTTCTTTAATTTTGTGTCAATCTTTTTATGTTTATGTCTTTTATTATGTTTATCTTTGTGTTTAGTATCATGATTAGTGAGTAGTTTTTCTATGGGTTTTTGGGCTTAGTAGATTAGGGATGTTTGATGGATGATTATTGATGGTTAGGGTTAGATTCTTATGATTTCTAAAGTTTAAGGTGTGCTTAAGGCTAGATTTGACATGATCAATCAAAATCTAGAACATGGACATTTCATGCCCGGAAGGTGTTTGATGAAATGTCTAGGAGAACTTTAAATTTACCTTTTATTCTTAACCAATAGAAATTGATGCTTAAGATGATTATTTGGCTCTATGAACTTATGCTTAATGATTATTGATCATTTAATTGCAATTGAGAAACTAGCTTAATTGAGTGATTAGTAAATAGCTTATTGTCATGAGAATAGATTACTCTACTTTGTGTGATTCATGTCATGGAATTGAGTTTGAATTGTCTCTCTAGCATCATTAGTTAGTCATTGATCATCCTAAATAAATTGCTTTTTCCAAAGCCCATGCTTTTCTTTATTTGATCAAGTTTTAAGTTGTTGACTTTACGGTTGATTTTTAGTTGACTTTTGCATTTAGACTTTGTTTATGCTTAAATTTTCTTGCGTTTAACTTTTTTTAGTGTTTGCTTACTTGTTTATCTTCCGTTTGCTTTATTATTAGCTCGTTTTATTTCGTAATTAGGATTTTAAAACACGAAAATATCATCTTGAATAGCTTAGCTTAATCGATTACTTGGATTCTTAGTGTAGTTATTCCAATCTCCCTTGGTTCGACCCTATGCTATGTTATATCAACTAGAGTGTGTTGTTAGCAAGGTCTAGGTACAAATATAATTTGACACACATCAAATTTGGCGCTGTTGCCGGGGAGATTGTGCAATAGCCATTAGGATTTGGTCTTCGATTGAGACTAAGTTTTGTTTTTCATTTGTTACTAGCTTTTCTCATTTGTTTCTCTTTTGTTCCAAAGGTGTATGTACACCAGGAGTAAGGGATCGACAAATCTTCAACCACTCATTGTTGACATTCGGCGTTTGGATAGAGAAACGGCTAGAGAAGCAAGGCGAGAACGCGACGCCTAGACCATTTAAGGCAGTTAGATATGGAACCAAGAAATGATCAAGAAGATGAGGTGCAAGGAGTCGGACTTGAGAACGGGAGAGGTAGAATTCCCGTGCATCCACTTTGAGATGCAAGAAGAATTGGTGACTTTGATGAACCGGTTACTAATGGAGAAAGGATGGGGATTAGAGCTCCACCATGCGGAAACAATAATTGGGAGATCAAGCCAAGCTTGATCAATATGGTGCAAAACAATCGCTTCTTCGGTTTGCCCATGGAGCACCCAATCGAGCATGTGGATAACTTTGAGCACCTTTGTGCTACGGTAAAGATAAACGGAGTCCCCGAGGACGTCATTAAATTGACTCTTTTCCCTTTCTCTCTAGGAGATAAAGCTGCCCAATGGGAAAAGAGTGACGTTACAACTTCAATCACCACATGGGAAGAATGCAAGAAGCGGTTTCTCTCTAAGTTCTTCTCGAACCAAAGAACGGCTAAGATTCAAAATGACATCGCAACTTTCAAGCAAGGGGGCAATAAGTCATTGTATGAGGTTTGGGAGCGTATAAAGGGGTGTCTAAGGAAGCTCTCTTAGGGATATTCCACCGAGGAGTTCACGATAAGTACTACATCGCATTGAATACCGCAAGTAATGGGGACTTTGCAAGCTTAACTATAGAGCAAGGAGAACAATTGGTGGACAACCTAGCGCAAAGCGACCAATGCTATGGATGTGTGTATGACCAAACCATAAGAGAGCCGAAGAGTGATGATGCGAGATTCAAGGAGATGAATGACAAGTTGGACAAGTTCATCATGTCAACACAAAAGGCTATGAATTATGTTGGAGAGTTTGATGGGAACCAAAGAGGATGTGTTGAGGTTTTCCAAGAAGGTCAAGAGGATGTTAGCTACATGCAAGGTGGATACAACAACCAACAAAGTGGTTTCAACCCGAACTATAGAAACCATCCAAATCTTTTCTATAGGAACACCAATGTTGAGAATCTCCAAGACCAAGTATACTCTCAACAAAAGCCTCAAGGACAAGGCTTTGTTCCACAACAGCAATTCTAACAACAAGGCTGGTGCGATCCCAATTTCAACAACAAGGGAACCTCCAACCAAGTGCTCCATTCGTTCCCAACCAACAAGGTTTCCAACAACAAGAAAATCAAAACTACCAAGGACAATGTTGTGTTCTTCTTCAATCCCACCCAAGGCTGATGAGACAAACCTCCTTCTTAAAAGAATTCTATAGGGCCAAGTGAAAGGAGCTATTAAGTTGAGTAAGAGAATGACGGAGATACACAACAAATTGGACGGTGCCTACGATGATCTTAACATCAAGTTCGAGCACCTCTCCTCTCACATGAAGACCTTGGATAACCAAGTAGCTCAAGTAGCTTCTAGTCCAAATGATACTCTACCGGAGAAGCCCGAATCAAACCCAAGATCTTTTTGCAATATGGTTCTTTTTGACAAGGAGAAAACCTTAAGAGTTAATCAAGGATGCAAAGAGTTGTCCCAACAAGAACAAAATGAAAGGGATATAAAAGAGTTGGCTATGCTTCTTGGATACAACAATCTTGAAGAAGTGGATAAGGTTGTAGAGTCCATGGGAATGTCATCTAAAGCTAAGGAGAAAGAACCTATGGAGGTTAGGAAAGAAGAAGCACCTATCCATGAACAAGGCTCTTATATACCAAAAGTTTTATTCCCAAAATCGGTCTACACTAAGGCTCAAAAGAAAGTCTTCTCTAAGTTTAAAAAATATATGAGTGATGTTGGAGTGTCTTTGCCCAAGAATGATAACTTGAGTCAAGTCCCAAGCCATAGAAATTTTATCAAAGATGTCTTAGTAAATCATGCAAAGGTTATGGATGTGATGAAGACCTATGAGCAAAAATATGAGGCATCTCTTGAGCCAAGGTTGATCCTTAAGAAGAATGATCTCGGTAAATTCACAATCCCTTGCTCTCTTGGTGATTTGAAATTGAATGATGCTTTGTGCGATTCGGGTTCTTGTTTCAATTTAATCTCTCATGAGATGGTAAAGAGCCTTGGGATAAAAGAGTTGAAACGAAATAGTAGCTCAATCTCATTTGCGGATGCATCTTCAAAGTGTCACATTGGCATACTTGAAGATTACCCACTAAAATTTGGAAATTGTGTGGTTCCAACGGACTTTATGGTGGTGGAGATGGAAACCACGCGGAAGCTACCTCTCATACTTGGAATTCCATTCTTGGCAACCGCGGGAGCAAGCATAGACTTCGCAAATGAGAGAGCCATACTCTCTTGAGCCAAGGTTGATCCTTAAGAAGAATGATCTCGGTAAATAATCCCTTGTTCTCTTGGTGATTTGAAATTGAATGATGCTTTGTGCGATTCGGGTTCTTGTTTCAATTTAATCTCTCAATAGATGGTAAAGAGCCTTGGGATAAAAGAGTTAAAATGAAATACTAGCTCAATCTCATTTGCGGATGCATCTTCAAAGTGTCCCACTGGCATGCTTGAAGATTACCCACTAAAATTTGGAAATTGTGTGGTTCCAACGGACTTTATTGTGGTGGAGATGGAAACCACGCGGAAGCTACCTCTCATACTTGGAACTCCATTCTTGGCAACCGCGGGAGCAAGCATAGACTTCGCGAATGAGAGAGCCATACTCTTCAATGTGGACTCTATGGTATGTTATCCCATTACTCCCATCACTACTAATTTGTGTGGCACCATTACAAGCACCAAAGAGCTAGACAAGAAGGATTTGGTGATTATTCAAATCACGGATGAATCCACTCAAGTTGTGAAGGAACCTTTTTGTATTGATGGTGAGGAATTTGGTCAAGAAGCCTTTGATGAAAATTGTTTGAGTTTGCTTTTCACGGAACCCTTGGAGATTGCTTCCAAGGTCAATGCAACAAGAGCTACAAAGGAAGTACCAAAAGAGGTCAGCAAATCTACCCTCTCTTTGCACCCATTAAGTTAGTTGATGGAGCTATTGAATGCAAGGTAAAGTGCAAAGGTGTTTCTAAGCCTTTCTCTAGAAGAAAAGTGATCCTCTCTCCCGGGTTGAGTAAAAAGGAGATTGAGGTAGCCAATGAGGCAATTAAAAAGGTGTGGAGAATTGAACTCACCGATTGTGGACCATGATTTGAAGGTGTGTCCACTTCTGTCTCCGCCTAATCTCCTCAAAACGTCAAGCTAGAGACGTAAAACAAGCGCATTTGGGAGGCATTCCCATGGTATCCTTATGTAAATATTGCGTTTGCTTATAATTATCTTAGATTTTGTGTTTTTTTCCTATGGTTTATTTTGTGTTTGACGGGTGCAAAAATGAAGAAAATTCGGACCTTCCAAGCGTCAACTTCCAAATTCCTCCTCACATCTCTTTCATGCCGCCTCCTCCGTACCATGAGCCTCCCGAGTTCTTCTAGAGGCTCCAACGTACACCATTCTCTCTCGTGTACATAATTTTCGTTTTTGTTTGCTCTTTGTATTTTTCGGATGTTTTGTGTTTTGTTCCTTTCTTCGTTTCTTGTTTCTCACCGAGACGGTGAGAGATAAGTTCGGGGGAGGGAACACGTTGCTAATGATATTTTTAGTTATTTTATTTTGCTTTCGTTTGCCTTGAGTCTTACATATTGCATTCATTTTAAAAACCGAAAAAACCAACAAAATTGAAAAAATTCGAAAATTACAAAATATTCTAGGATTGCATTGCATATGCATAGGGAACAATGATGAAAAATTTCCTCGCAAAGCTTCGTTTTTCGAGTTTCGTTTAGGGCTATTGTTAGTAATTTTTTGATGCATTAAGCATTTTCGAGTTAGGATTGTTAGCTTTCTTGGATCATTAACTTCGAAAATCCCTACCTTCTTGAAACTTGCTTGATTTTTATTCTCTCTAGTAATTTGAACTCTAGATATTGACATTAATCTCTCACTTAGGGCCTTTTGATCTTATCCGCGGTTTAAACACTAACATTTGAGTCATCTTATCCATTTTACCACTCTCTAAATGACTCAAATGGCCATCTTTATCTTTAAGATGGTACCACACCCCAAACCCAAACCATTCTTTCGAACCCTTTTGATAATTGATGAGTGATGCCTTTTCTTGTTGGTGTTTCATGTGTAAAAGCTTGCAAGCATTGGAAACGACAAGATTTAGCTTCCATTAAGGCTAGTTTCTTGTGTTTAAGACTAGCCTTTAGGATTGGAATTCTAAAGAATGGATGTTTTTGATTTCATAAATGGTGAGTGTGGAAAGTGAAAAAAGAAAAGAATAAGAGAAGAAAAGGGGTCCTAGGGAAAGGAATAAAAAGGAAATAGCTCTAAGTTGAAAATAAATAAATAAATATGCTAGCCAAAGAAAAAAATAGCTCTAGAAAAAAAGCAAAAAAAATAAATGAAAAAGATATTAGAGGGGCTAAAGAAAATCAAAAGAACAAAAAAAAGAGCAAAAACGTTTAAAAACTTTCCCTAAGGACTTAGGAAAGAATGAGTTGTTGGTGTTTATCTAGCCAAAAGGGCTTGTGGTTTGAGATTTGAAAGAGATTGAGACTGCAAAAAGAGAGAATGGGTAGATCTTGGAAATTAAATCTTGTATGCATAAGGTTTCCTTTCTTTCTTGCTTTTGCGTATTGATACATTCCTTTGTTTTGAGAGTTAGCCACAAAATAATTTTAACCCTCCTCTTGACATTGTTTTGAGCCTCTTTCTTCCTAGCCAAGTCGATTTGATCACTAGTCCCTATGTGAGAACGCCCGTTATTCAAAATTAATTAATGTTAAAGAGAAGATCAATAGATAGTGAGAGTTCTTGTTGGTTTCGGGATTTGGAGCAGGAGTCTTTTGTGAAGAGTTTTGCGAAGCATCTTTAAGTGAACTTTGAGTTATTGGATTTGAGTTCCCGCTCTTCAAACCTCTTTCCTGGGTTTCGTTTACTTGTTTGCTTGCGGACAAGCAAAAGCCAAGTTCGGGGGAGTTGATATTCTCATATTTTACATCATTTTGATATGTTTTCATCACGTTTTCATCCCGCATTTGCATATCATTTAGGCATTCCTAGGAGCATTTGCATCTCTTTTTGGGTTTTATAGGTTTTGAGATGGTGATCCCGCTTCGAGGCGATTTGGAGAGCATTTTGTATGTAAAGTGATGGGAATTCAAGAGGAAATAAAGGTGGATGCAAGAAGGAGTCAAGATGAAGGTAAGGAAGTGAAGAAAATGTTGAATTGACAATCCCCATACAGTGGCTCCATACTGAGGCCTGACCCTTGGTATGGAGTGACGGAGAAGTGAAGAATTTTGAGCCAAAATTCCAGCGCCCATACAGTGGCTCCATACCAAGTGTTAGATCTCATTATGGCCCCTCCGAAAACCAACTTTTATGACCCGACTCGGATCAACATGGGTCGATCCAGTTCCATTTCTACTTGATATAAATACAATTTAAGACATAAAAAAAACATAAGTTTGATTTTGCTATTTCCTATTTGAGCTTTAAAACTCTTATCTTATGATTTGTGAGTAGTTTTCCTATGGATTTTTAGGCTTAGTAGATTAGGGATGTTTGATGGATGATTATTGATGGTTAGGTTTAGATTCTTATGATTTCTAAGGTTTAAGGTGTGCTTAAGGCTAGATTTGACATGATCAATCAAAATCTAGAACATGGACATTTCATGCCCGGAAGATGTTTGATGAAATATCTAGGAGAACTTTAAATTTGTTTTTCATTATTAACCAAAGGGAATTGATCATGCTTAAGGTGATTAGTTGGCTCTATGAACTTATGCTTAATGATTATTGATCATTTAATTGCAATTGGAAAATTAGTTTAACTGAGTGATTAGTAAATAGATTATTGTCATGAGAATAGATTAGTCTACTTTGTGTGATTCATGTCATGGAATTGAGTTTGAATTGTCCCTCTAGAATCATTAGTTAGTCATTGATCATCCTAAATCAATTGCTTTGCCCAAAACCCATACTTTTCCTTATTTGATCAAGTTTTAAGTTGTTGACTTTACGGTTGACTTTTGCATTTAGACTTTGTTTATGCTTAAATTTTCTTGCTTTTAACTTGTTTAGTGTTTGTTTACTTGTTTGGTCTTGTTTATCTTCCGTTTGCTTTATCATTTGCTCGTTTTATTTTGTAATTAGGATTTTAAAACACGAAAATATCATCTTGAATCGCTTAGCTTAATCGATTACTTGGATTCTTAGTGTAGTTATTCCAATCTCCCTTAGTTCGACCCTATGCTATACTACAACAACTAGAGTGTGTTGTTAGCAAGGTCTAGGTACAAATATAATTTGACACACATCAAGGGATACTCACAACAGACGACTCAAATCTATGGAAGAATCTGAAGAAGGCTTCTCAAGTGATGCTCAATCATCAAGGGTTTCTAAGCTTGTCAATGAGCACAACTCAAGGGCGATCTTGTTCCTCTTTTCAATGATTTCGCAGAAAATGGAGCGATCGTGGATTTGCAAGATGTGTTCAAAAGGTTCATGTTCTATACACTCTAGTGACAGTAACTGGTTCTGTTGATCCTAGATCTCTCTCCATTGAAATGCCAGAGAAAGAGATTGAAATTGCTAAAGCTTTCGACCATGTAGGAGAAGGGATTATGCATATACATGGTAAACCGAGACTCTTGTGGAAGTTGCAAAAATGTTTTGGATTCGGACAAGAGAAGAAGCTGTCAAAAGCTGACGCCACTTTAGATCGAGTGCGTGCAAAGTGTATATTAACAAAGAGGGAAGAGATTTTAAGATCACAAGAGATTGGTCATCATGATCATTCCAATGGATCAGAAAGTGACGATCTTTTGACATTCCATATAAAGATGGATACAACCAAGTACGAGCTTTTGAATCCAAGTGATGATAAGTTCCTCGGAGACACCATCTTAGCTTTCATTCTAGCAGGACGAGATACCACTGCTTTTGCTCTCGCTTGGTTTTTCTGGCTTTTGTCCGAAAACCCTCAAGTTGTGACTAAGATTTGCCAAGAGATCAACACAGTAATTGATGGTCAAGAGAGCCATCTTATGACCCCATGGAGTGCTTGAACAACTTGGTGTATTTACATGGTGCCTTGTATGAAACAATGAGACTCTATCCCCCGGTTCCATTCGAGCGAATGTCTCCCATGAAACCAGATGTGCTTCCAAGTGGGCACAAAGTCGACGCAAGTTCGAAGATTTTGATCTTTATTTACGCGTTGGGGAGGATGAGAGCTGTATGGGGAGAAGATGCATCAGAGTTTAAGCCAGAGAGATGGGTTTCAGAGAAAGATTGCTTAAGACATGAGCCTTCTTCCAAGTTTTTAGCGTTTAATTCAGGTCCAAGAACTTCCTTAGGCAAGCAATTAGCTATGACTCTAATGAAGATAATGGTCCTATTCTTCGCATGAAACACGGTCTTAGAGTCACACTTAGTAAGAAATATGTTCATCATACAAATACAAATGCTTAAGATGTTTTTAATTCTATTGCAATATTATATGAATAATGAGGAAATACGTGATGTTGAAAAAAATTCTACCTTGTTATACTTTGTTTTCTTAATAAGAGTATGTTGTTTATATTTGATTGATGATATGAAATTTCAAATAGTAATCAGGATTTTCAGGCAATTAATTTGGAAAACTAATAATATTACAATTTGAATGTACCGTTCAGATTGATGTTTTATAATATTTTATATAAATTGATACAAAAACTAAATAAAAAAAAATAATATATTCTTTTATATAGTGTGTAAAAATAAATCAAAAATACAAATATTGAATATATCATTTAACTTAAAAATATATATTTAAAAACCCACTAAATTTTTTATATAATTTACAAGCTGAAAAATGGTGATATTACAATTACAAGCTGAAAAAAGCAGTTTGTTCAACATGTAAAAATGGTGATAACATTGCTACGATGAAGCTTCCATGCGCATGCAAGCTCCTCTTCCAGGTGAAACCATTGATCCATTGCTCAAATTGAAACTATCTGCTTAGTCCCATTGGAATTGATAAAATAATTTTATCTGATGTTTTCGGTTTTATTGCTTTGTGGTGAGTCTAATTGAGACTCTTAAAACTCTACTCGTATAGTTTCTCTTTGTTTCTGCGCAATACATGTTTACAGGAACTCCAGTCGATGAATGTTGTTCCGCGTCTGAAACTCACAGAGGCTTGATCGAGGTCAGGGAAATGTTGTCAAACTCTGAAAAATGTCTTATATGATACGACTTGGATTGCTTTTGATATTCTCATGTCAAAAACATCCTGCGATTTTGGTCTTTTCTCCTTTTTGGATGTTTAGGCGAATAAGAATATTTATTAGATATTTACTTCTCCGTTTTGATTTATGAAAAGTTTTTCTTTTTTTTAATTTTCTTGTGTAACATTTAGTTTGTTTTAACTTTAAGGGTTTATTTGGTAGATGGTCCAAAAATTGACATGGTGATAAAAATCGTAAATAAGGGATGTTTTTTCCGTTTTGTCTGTTATTTTTCCAAATATAAAAGTAGAATAAAACTATCTATGTAGTGGTTAAAAAATATTTTATTTGATAAATAATACTATTTTTAAGATTGATAATTATCAATGGGTATAAATGAACAAACGATTTGTATCAACGCGGGAAATAACCAACAAACGATTTCATGAAAATGAAGTTGGTCGCGCGAATAAAATAAAAATGGAGAATGCCTGTTACAGATGCGGCATGAAAGGTCATTGGGTATGTATATGTCGTACGCCAAAATATTTAGCCGATCTGTATCAAGAATCACAAAAAGAAAAAGAGAAGGATGTTGAAACAAACTTCATCTCCGATGAATCTGGACCTTCCTTTAATGGCATGAATGATGATAATCATCTTGATATCGCAGATTACCTCGTTGATCCTGAAGTATCAATGGGTATAAATGAAAACTAAAATTGATATGACATGATAATTAGTCGTTTAAGTACTTTGTATAATATGCTTGTGTTTTTGTAATATTTTAAAATGGTTTTTGTTGTAGTATAACTTTCTGTTATATAAAGTTTTGTTATATAAAGTTTTGTTTTAATATTAATGCATCTTTTATTAATATTGTGACACCTGAAGATGTCAAAATTTGAGATCAATGACGGAGATATATGTCTGGTAGACAGTGCGACAACGCACATAATAATTAAAGATTAAAAGTATTTCTCCGTTCTTGAAATAAAAGACTCCGCCGGAAGCGTGAGTACTGTATTTGGTAATGCAAATATTATTATGGGCTCAGGAAGAGTCAGATTTTCAATGCCAAGGGGGACAAAGTTTGAGATAAATAATGCATTGTATTCCCCCGATTAATACAGAAACTTGTTAAGTTCAAGGATATCCGAAGAAATGGATATCATATAAAGACCATGAATAAGAATGGCATTGAATATCTTTGCGTTACATCGGAGAGGAAGCATATGTTGTAAGAATTACCAATGACGTCCTCCGGATTATATTGCACAAAAATAAATATGATTGGATCATATGTTACAGTAAACCAGAAGTTTACTAGTACATTTAAAGTCTGGCATGAAAGTCTAGGACATCCGGGATCAGTCATGATGAGAAGAATTGTGCAAAATTCTAGTGGTCATCCGTTGAAAAACCAGAAGATTTTTCAATCGGACAAGTTTTCATGTAAAGCATGTTCTCAAGGAAAACTTATAACTCGGCCATCACCAGCTAAGGTTGGGAATGAATCTCCAGTATTCTTAGAAATAATACATGGCGATATATGTGGACCTATTCATCCACCGTGCGGGCCGTTTCGATATTTTATGGTATTAATTGACGCATCCAGTAGATGGTCACACGTGTGTCTGTTGACAACACGGAATACGGCTTTCGCAAAATTCATTATCCAAATAATCAGGTTGAGAGCACAATTTCTTGATTATACCATAAAGAAAGTTAGGCTTGATAACGCTGGTGAATTTACTTCACAAGCCTTTAATGATTATTGTATGTCAATGGGGATAGATGTTGAGCACCCGGTTCCCCATATTCATACACAAAATGGCATGGCTGGGAGTTTGATTAAACGGTTGCAACTCATTGCAAGACCATTAATATTGAGAACAAATCTCCCAATTCATGTATGGGGGACATCCTATATTGCATGCTGCGGCATTGGTCCATATAAGACCAAGTGCATATAATAAATATTCCCCATTATAATTAACATCTGGCCAGGAACCAAATATATCCCATCTTCGTGTTTTTGGGTGTACGGTTTATGTTCCTATACACCCACCATAAAGAACAAGAATGGGACCACAAAGAAGATTGGGGATATATATCGGGTATACGTCACCAAGTATAATTCGGTATCTTGAACCGAAAACTGGTGATATGTTTACGGCATATTTTGCTGATTGCTATCTTAATGAAGATGAATTTCCAGTGTTAGGGGGAGGAGTTAAGGGAATACCAAAAGATATTGCTTGGTGTACACCATCTTTGGTACATCTTGATCCCCCAACAAAACAACGTGAACTGGAAGTTCAGAAAATTGTACACCTACAAAAGATGGCAAATCAATTGCCAGATGCATTTACAAATACAAAAAAGGTGACTAAATCATATATACCCGCTGCAAATGCTCCATCAAGAATCGATATTCCAGAAGAACAAATTGATGGGAGCAGAGCAAATGAACCTAAGGTTCAATTAAAGAGGGGAAGGCCAATGGGCTCTAAGGATAAAAATCCTCGAAAGAAAAAGAAATTGGGAGAACACAATGAGAAGGTTCTAGAGGAACAATATAAAGAAAAATGTCCAGAAGACATATATGAAAGGGTTCCAGAAAAACCAGATAAAGAGAAATGTTCAGAAGATGAACATGATACAGGAAAATATGAGATTTCCATTAATTACGCCCAAAATGGAAAATTATGGGTGAGAAATGAAATAGATGATACTGATGGAATATTCTCTTTCTCTGTATCCAAAGAAATTGATCATGATGATCCAGACCCAAGGTCCATATCAGAGTACCAGGAAAGGCCTGATTGGGAGAAATGGCAAATGGCCATGAGAAATGAATTAGTCTCCCTCAATAAAAGAAATATTTTTGGACCTATAGTTATTACACCTAAAGATGTACTACCAGTTGGGTACAAGTGGGTCTTTGTGCGAAAAAGAAATGAGAAAAACGAAGTCACAAGATATAAAGCCCGACTTGTGGCACAAAGTTTTTCTCAAAGACCGTAAATTGATTATGAAGAGACATATTCTCCGGTCATGGATGCAATCACATTCAGCTACCTAATGATCTTAACGGCATCTAACAATTTGAAAATATACCTAATGGATATTGTGACTGCATATCTATATGGATCACTTGATAATGATATATACATAAAAATTCCAGAAGGATTAAAGATCCCAGAAGGATCGAAAATGCATGAAGTATCATCTAAGGGAATATGTTCGGTCAAATCACAAAGATCACTTTACGGATTAAAGCAATCCGGACGCATGTGGTATAATCGCTTAAGTAAATATTTGTTGAGTAAAAGATACATCAACAATGCGATATGCCCTTGTGCATTTATTAAGAAATCATTGTAGGATTTGTGATCATTGCTGTATATGTAGATGATCAGAACATAATTGGAACTCAAAAAGAGATTGATGATGCAAGAACTCTTATGAAAAAAAAGTTCGAAATGAAACATCTTGGAAAGACAAAATTTTGTCTCGGACTTCATATAGAACATCTCAAAGATGGAATTTTTGTGCATCAATCAAATTATACCAAAAGGATGCTGAAACGCTTTAATATGGATAAAACGACTCCTTTGAGTACTCCAATGGTCAATAGATCGCCTGATGTTGACAAGGATCCGTTTCGACCTTGTGAAAGTAATGAAGATGTATTAGGTCCTGAAATATCTTATATGAGTGCTATTGGTGGACTAATGTATCTTGCAAATTGTACTCGGCCAGATATAGCTTTTGCTACTAATCTACTTGCAAGGTACAGTTCATCTCCTACCCGCAGACATTGGAACGGAATAAAGCACATATTCCGTTATCTTCAAGGTACAATCGATTTTGGGTTATTTTATTGAAGAAACTCTGAGGTTGGTCTAGTTGGTTTTGCAGATGCAGACTATTTATCAGATCCACATAAAGCTCTATCACAAACCAAATACGTTTTTACAATTGGTGGAACTGCGATCTCATGGCGGTTCCATAAACAGACTTTGGTCGCCACTTCTTCGAATCATGCAGAAATTATTGCACTCCATGAAGCATGCCGAGAATGTGTATGTCTCAGATCAATGACTCAACATATTCAAGAAGCAAGCGGAATTACCATCAGCAAAGAGCCGACAATATTATTTCAAGATAATGCTGCATGCGTTACCCAAATCAAAGAAGGTTACATCAAGAGCGATAGGACAAAGCATATTCCTCCGAGATTTTTCTCCTACACTCAAGAACTCGAGAAGAATAAGGAGATTGATGTTCAATATATTCACTCAAGTGACAGTGCAGCAGATTTGTTTACAAAGGCGCTTCCGACTACAACATTCAGGAAGCATGTTCAGAGTATCGGAATGCGTCAACTACGAAATCTATAAAGAAAATATTATATATCTCTTTTCAAGGGGAGACTGCACTATTGTTCCCTTTTCATGGTTTTTCTCCCACTGGATTTTTCCATAATAAAGTTTTTAACGAAGCAATACGTGAATACGTCAATAATAATGGATAATTAAGGAAGAGTGTTAAGATTGATAATTATCCACTAAATAATATTTTATTATTTTTTAATAGTGAAATTATTTTTACCGATATATAGTAAATCGGTAAATTTATTTCAGATTAAAATATTATTATTAGTTACCTATAAATAGAGACTTGTGTAAAAGAAGAAGAGATATGAAAGAAAACAAAAAAACTTTCTCGATTAACTCCTCTGGACTCTCTCTCTCTCGCTTTATTTCTTCGATCAAACCAAATTTTTATATATAACTTTTAATAATATGTAATTTATAACAACTATTTTTTAATTTCCCACTCAAAACATTAATATTCAATCAGTTTCGCACACAAACATATTATGTCTAAAGTTTTTTTTTAACTATGGAGATTACAAATTGTAATATAGTTAACAAAAAGCTTTTATTTTCTCAAAACATAGAACTCAACAACATCACTTACAATGTACAATTTTCGCACACAAACATGTTTGTAATATTAAAACATAAATATTTGAATATCAATTTAATTTTCAATTTAACCAATCACTTTATCGTCAAAACACTAAAACATATTTGAGTTTGAATGTGGTTGTAATCTTATTATTTTCAAATATAAATAAACAAACCAAAATTATCATGACTATATTTACGTGTTAAGAAATATATTGTTTTTAGTACGTTATTATTTTGAATAACATATAAGAATTTAAAAAGAACATAACATTGCAGTGTATTAAATATCAGAGGTATGGATTTACTTTTTAAAAAAAAATCATTTCACAATCACATCTTAATTTCCGGATATCAGAATGAACAATGAACAATGACCATACCAATATGTAAATATATAATGTTTCTAAGTATGCCAATCAACCTTTTTAAAACAAATGAAAATTTTCTAGATTTTGAATAGAAATTTAATAATACATCAAAAAGAAAAAGAAAAAAACAAATGAGAGATAATCGTATGGACGCCTAATCTATTATTCGGTGTGCGAATTACAAATATTGCATGTGTGTTATTTATTTTGAATTCGTCTACGCGTCGTCTTCACTCCAAAAAGTCTGGAGTTTGTATAAAGCATCGACAAATATAACCACAACAAAAAATTGATTTAAAACCAATCCACATAAATTCAATTATGATTATTGCGTAGCAATTTTAAAAATAACAAAGCAACAATGCAACCAAACACGACACAAGTGACCACGTACAATAAATAACTAAAAATATTTTATTTATCACTCATCATCCATTGTGGAACCAATCGACCTGTCAGTCACCTTGGGAGTAAGCATGTAATATAATATCAGAAAGACATTTTCGAATCATGAATAGTGTACTGATACGAAATAAATTCATCTCTGCATCCTGTGTTGTGAGAAAAAAAACATGAATATATTTATAAAATTAAAAAATTAGAATATTGATTATTGGTTAATTTTACAAAATACATCGTCATTTATAAGTTTTTATTACAAATAATAAATACAAAGTAAACCATACTACGGTATTATCATGTATCAAATATTACGAAGATGAATTTAAGATTCATAAAAAAATGCAATTACATCTTACCATGTATAAGAATGTATAACAATCGTCTTCTTTTATGTTTCTAGGTATTAAAAACTATCGTGGATCTAATGGACAAGACTGTGATTGCAAGTATATATATAACTTTTGCGTAAACATCATATTATATAATGGAAACACACAAATATAACTTAAAAACGAAACATAAATTGATGACTTATAATTAGAGCAATCAAACCCAATTTTTTTGGTATCCAATTTTACCGATTTATTATGAAAATTCAAACCACTAAAAACTATTTGTATTTCGGTTTGATTTTGGTTTGTCTTTACCAATTTGTAGATGTTTTTGAATGAAGTTTCAATTCGATATGATAATTTCAATAAACAATTTGGTATATGTCTTCGTTTTATCTTTTTATAAAAATTAAAACTTATAATTCGTTTTGATTTTGTTTTACATAATTACGTTTTTGTTTGCAACGACATTCAGATAGAAGAACCAAAAATTTGATATAATACAGCCAAATCAACACACTAATAATAACCCTAAACCAACCCCCCCCCCCCCCCCCCCCCCCCCCCCCCGTTCCCTCCCATCGATGGATAATAGAGAAACTTGTTGAAGAATGGCACCGATATTGTCTGGATATAATATTATTATTTGTTAGTAACTATATTACTTAGCTTTATTTTCCTTAGTTAATGGTCGGGTATATGATCGGTAAAACAATAAGCAAACATGGTTTGATATGATTACGATTTCTGTTTTAATTCGAGCTTTAATCAAATATATCTTTAGTTTTTAAATTTATTTAGGTTTTAGATATAAAAAAATTATGTTTAGTTAAATTCAAATTTGGATATGTTTTATTTGTTGTATATAAACAATAAAATCCATTTAAACCATATTGAGATATAATATAGCAATGACTTGATAGTAGATAACCAGTTTGCTACATTGAACCGATCGAGAGACATCACTCTCTCTCTCTTTCTCTCTCTTGCTCTCATTCCCCATCTCTCTCTTGCACTATCTCCATATCCCCTTCTATATCTCGATTTGATTTGATAGCTAATAACACATGAGAAGCTGCAAAATCAGAAAACAAGTTAATACATAAAAGCCAGTCCAAAGATTATTATTATTATTTTTAAAATTATTGCAAAAAGAAAGAAAATAAATTATGAATGTTTAGTAATAACCATTTATTAATTTATTTATAATTTTTAATCCGAAATTATATTTTCTAAGAATATCTTCAAAACTATACATTTAAGAACATCTTCATCAATATCATTTTTTATATTCTTAATCTGAAATTATCCCTTAAGAAACTTGGAATCCAAGTAACTTAAGGAACATTAAATGACGACTTTATTAAAATCCCAAGTTTCTATTTACAAATACTCAGTTAAGCCTTTTTGTTGATTTTTTACCAGTTTCTATCAAATCTATTTTTCTCTCCCAACAATCCGAAATATCTTTAAGATAAAGATAAACCCTCCCTCCCTCCCTCCCTCCCTCCCTCACTCCCTCCCTCACTCCCTCACTCATATCGATGAATAATAGAGAAATTTGTTGAAAGAATAGTACCGATATTGTCTGGATATAATATTATTGTTTGTTAGTAACTACCTTACTTAGCTTTATTTTCTTTGCTTAATGGTGGGTATATGATCTGTAAAACAATAAGCAAAAATGGTTTGATATGATTACGATTTCTATTTTAATTCAAGCTTTAATCAAATATATCTTTAATTTTTAAATTTATTTAGGTTTTAGATATAAAAAACAAGTATGTTCAGTTAAGTTCAAATTTGGATATGTTTTATTTGTTGTATACAAACAATAAAATCCATTTAAAGCATATTGAGATATAATATAGCAATGACTTGCTAGTAGATGACCAGTTTGCTACATTGAACCGATCGAGAGACATCTCTCTTTCTCTTCCTCTCATTCTCTCTCTCTCTCTCTCTTGCTCTATCTCCATATCCCCTTCTATATCTCGATTTCATTTGATAGCTAATAACACATGAGAAGCTGCAAAATCCGAAAATATGTTAATAAATAAAAGGGGAAATTTGTTGAAAGAATAGTAACTACCTTACTTAGCTTTATTTTCTTTTCTTAATGGTGGGTATATGATCGGTAAAACAATAAGCAAAAATGGTTTGATATGATTACGATTTCTATTTTAATTCTAGCTTTAATCAAATATATCTTTAATTTTTAAATTTATTTAGGTTTTAGATATAAAAAACAAGTATGTTCAGTTAAGTTCAAATTTGGATATGTTTTATTTGTTGTATACAAACAATAAAATCCATTTAAACCATATTGAGATATAATATAGCAATGACTTGCTAGTAGATGACCAGTTTGCTACATTGAACCTATCGAGACACATCTCTCTTTCTCTTCCTCTCATTCTCTCTCTATCTCTTGCTCTATCTCCATATCCCCTTCTATATCTCGATTTCATTTGATAGCTAATAACACATGAGAAGCTGCAAAATCCGAAAACATGTTAATACATAAAAGGGAAAATTTGTTGAATTCTAGTACCGACATTGTCTGGATATAATATTATTGTTTGTTAGTAACTACCTTACTTAGCTTTATTTTCTTTGCTTAATGGTGGGTATATGATCGGTAAAACAATAAGCAAAAATGGTTTGATATGATTACGATTTCTATTTTAATTCGAGCTTTAATCAAATATATCTTTAATTTTTAAATTTATTTAGGTTTTAGATATAAAAAACAAGTATGTTCAGTTAAGTTCAAATTTGGATATGTTTTATTTGTTGTATACAAACAATAAAATCCATTTAAACCATATTGAGATATAATATAGCAATGACTTGCTAGTAGATGACCAGTTTGCTACATTGAACCGATCGAGAGACATCTCTCTTTCTCTTCCTCTCATTCTCTCTCTCTCTCTCTTGCTCTATCTCCATATCCCCTTCTATATCTCGATTTCATTTGATAACTAATAACACATGAGAAGCTGCAAAATCCGAAAATATGTTAATACATAAAAGGGAAAATTTGTTGAAAGAAT
Organism: Pseudoturritis turrita; assembly: GCA_900406555.1. Taxonomy (NCBI): domain Eukaryota; kingdom Viridiplantae; phylum Streptophyta; class Magnoliopsida; order Brassicales; family Brassicaceae; genus Pseudoturritis; species Pseudoturritis turrita. The sequence continues at coordinate 22,892 of OVBL01000387.1, forward strand.
AGTAACTACCTTACTTAGCTTTATTTTCTTTTCAATGGTGGGTATATGATCGGTAAAACAATAAGCAAAAATGGTTTGATATGATTACGATTTCTATTTTAATTCGAGCTTTAATCAAATATATCTTTAATTTTTAAATTTATTTAGGTTTTAGATATAAAAAAACAAGTATGTTTAGTTAAGTTCAAATTTGGATATGTTTTATTTGTTGTATACAAACAATAAAATCCATTTAAACCATATTGAGATATAATATAGCAATGACTTGCTAGTAGATGACCAGTTTGCTACATTAAACCTATCGAGAGACATCTCTCTTTCTCTTCCTCTCATTCTCTCTCTCTCTCTCTTGTTCTATCTCCATATCCCCTTCTATATCTCGATTTTATTTGATAGCTAATAACACATGAGAAGCTGCAAAATCCGAAAACATGTTAATACATAAAAGGGGAAATTTGTTGAAAGAATAGTACCGATATTGTCTGGATATAATATTATTGTTTGTTAGTAACTACCTTACTTAGCTTTATTTTCTTTGCTTAATGGTGGGTATATGATCGGTAAAACAATAAGAATAAATGGTTTGATATGATTATGATTTCTATTTTAATTCGAGCTTTAATCAAATATATCTTTAATTTTTAAATTTATTTAGGTTTTAGATATAAAAAACAAGTATGTTCAGTTAAGTTCAAATTTGGATATTTTTTATTTGTTGTATACAAACAATAAAATCCATTTAAACCATATTGAGATATAATATAGCAATGACTTGCTAGTAGATGACTAGTTTGCTACATTGAACCGATCGAGAGACATCTCTCTTTCTCTTCCTCTCATTCTCCCTCTCTCTCTTACTCTATCTCCATATCCCCTTCTATATCTCGATTTCATTTGATAGCTAATAACACATGAGAAGCTGCAAAATCCGAAAACATGTTAATACATAAAAGCCAAAGATTTTTTTTTTTTTTAATTATTGCAAAAAGAAAGAAAATAAATTTGCAATATTTAGTATAATCGATAACCATTTATTAGTTTATTTTATAACTAATAATCTTAAATTATATCTTCTAAGAATATCTTCAAACTATACATTTAAGAAGATCATCATCAGTATCATTTTTTCTATTCTTAATCTGAAATATCCCTTAGAAAACTTGGAATCCAAGAAATTTAAGGAACATTAAATGACGACTTTATTAAAACCCCAAGTTTCTATTTACAAATACTCTTTTAAGCTTTTTGTTGATTTTTTACAAGTTTCCATCAAATATATTTTTCTCTCCCAACAAACTCAAATATCTTTAAGATAAAGATAAAAAACTATAGAGTTTTTGGTGATAGAGACATAAACACTCAACCTTCAACTAATCTTTGACTTGATGACAAAAAAAAACTAATCTTTGACATCAACAATACTAACATCTCCCATCACAATGTCATGATTGATACTACATAAAAAAAATGTGAAACATACCTTGGACGGCCATTAACTAAACCACAAAATATGTGAAACATACCTCCTTCCCTCCCTCCCTCCCTCCCTCCCTCCCTTCCTCCTTCCCTCCCTCCCTCACTCATATCGATGGATAATAGAGAAATTTGTTGAAAAAATGATACCGATATTATCTAGATATAATATTATTGTTTATTAGTAACTATCTTACTTAGCTTTATTTTCCTTAGTTAATAGTCGGGTATATGATCGGTAAAACAATAAGCAAACATGGTTTGGTATGATTACTATTTCTGTTTTAATTCGAGCTTTAATCAAATATGTCTTTAATTTTTAAATATATTTAGGTTTTATATATATAAAAAATTATGTTCAGTTAAGCTCAAATTTGGATATGTTTTATTTATTGTATACAAACAATAAAATCCATTTAAACCATATTGAGATATAATATAGCAATGACTTGATAATAGATGACCTGTTTGCTACATTGAACCGATCGAGAGACATCTCTCTTTCTCTTCCTCTCATTCTCCCCCTCTCTCTTGCTCTATCTTCATATCCTCTTCTATATCTCGATTTCATTTGATAGCTAATAGCACATGAGAAGCTGAAAAATCAAAAAACATGCTAATACATAAAAGCCAGTCCAAAGATTTTTTTTTTTTTTTTAATTATTGCAAAAAAAAAGAAAATAAATTATGAATGTTTAGTATAATCCATAACCATTTATTAATTTATTTTATTATTTTTAATCCGAAATTATATTTTAAAAAAAATATCTTCAAAACTTTACCTTTAAGAACATCTTCATCAATATCATTTTTCTATTCTTAATCTTAAATATCTCTTAAGAAACTTGGAATCCAAGTAACTTAAGGAACATTAAATGATGACTTTATTAAAACCCCAAGTTTCTATTTACAAATACTCTTTTAAGCCTTTCTTTGTTTATTTTTTACTAGTTTCCATCAAATCTGTTTTTCTCTCGCAACAAACCCAAATATCTTTAAGATAAAGATAAAGAACCATTGAGTTTTGGGTGATAGAGACATAAAAACTTAATCTTCTAACACATAACTAATCTTTAACTTGATGACAAAAAAAAAACTAATCTTTGACATCAACAACACTAACATCTCCCATCACAATTTCATGATTGATGCTGCATAAAAAAATGTGAAACATACTTTGAACGGCCATTAACTAAACCACAAAAAAAAATAAACGAATTTATTTTTATGATATATAACAAAGTTAGTTTTTAGGTCTAATTTTTGTTTTTTTTAGTGGCAAATCTTTTATACAATGTATTTATTATGGTTACATATATTTATTCGTGTGTTTCTTGTAATGACATTCTTCATGTTGTGAAAAGTGATAAAACGATCATCAGAACACCCCTAACGACGCTCTCAAGAATCAAATTCCAACATCAACGGGTTTAAAACCCATCAATGGTTTAGTGGACCAAGATCATGGTTTGCGGGACCAATGAGGGAACCACATGCTCTTTCTTGCGACTCCGGCTAACAAAACATTTTGGTATATCTTCTTCCGATATGCATCGTATGGCTCATAATCTTCTTCTTTTAATTCCTCATATTCACCTTCTTCGATCTATCCATCGACATGACCTTCCACATATTCATCATCTTCATTTTCATATTCGCCCTCATCTTCCCTTCTTCAAGTTCTTCATTGATACTATTATCGACATATTTAGTATCACAATCATCAGAATCACCGTGACCTTCTTCTTCCCCTCCTTCTTCATCGACATGCTCTTCTTTATTATCTCCTTCTTCATCGTGATCCCCATCTTCTTCAGATTATGACTCGATCTCTTCTTCTACGTAATCACTATTGTCATCATCAGATTCACCATCTCCATCATTGTACGACACATTTTCTGCTGCATCGTAATGCCCATCTTCTTCTACATCATTACCATCTCGATCTCCGCCATCCTGCTCATCCGGTTCTTTATCAGAACCCAAATCTTCCCCTTCACATCCTTTAGAATCTGAACCATCTTAATCATACTCATGACATCCTAAATAAAAAAGCAAGTTATCATTAAATAACAAAAACACAACAATGTCGCAAAAAAGAGAAAATAATTAAAAACAAGTTTGTGAGTAACTAATTAAAAAATAAAACCAAAAGAACAGAGCAAACTAAACCCAAAACGATAGTTACATGCACACGTAAAACAAAACGAATACAACACAAATTTAAACAAATCAGTCATATACCTTAACTAAACCGATCTTTATTTTCATACTTCCCTTGGCATTTCGATGTCGAATTATCCATCTTTTATTGGTTATTTATGGGTGGATGGACTAACTCGTTGAAAATATATAAGATGAGATAAGGGTTATTCGAACACAACATCTCCCCATAACGAAGAGGATTTCGAACATGTAGGGATTTTGCAAATTACTTTCAATCAATACCGGAAGCAACCAGAAAAAAAATCTAACACAAACGAATGCACAAAAAAATGTATTAGGGTTCCAAGTTCCAAATATTATTTTACCAAAACAAAAGTTCCAGATATTGGGTTCATCTTGAATAAAATAAAATAAAATAGATTAGGGTTCTAGGATATTGTATAGTTTTTTTCCGTAATTGCCATATATATATGAAATAATTATCTACTGAATTATTCCATTTTTAAAATGTAAAAATAAAATGAACATAAATCTGAGTGTTTTACGGTATGTATAAATTTATAAAACTCTTTACTTTATAAAACAAAACTCTTTGCCTCAAACTTAGGGCTTGATTGGTTCACCCGCTACCACCCGCAAACGCTACGTTTGCGGACAATTGCGGTTGGTAGCGTTTGACAACAATCACAGAATTCGCTTCATACCACTTTATATCGCTTGGAATCGCTCTAAATCAAAAGCGCTTTTCCAAGAGCGTTTGCGGTTGCGGGTGGTTGAAAAAAAAAAAAAATTTAAAATATTATCTTAAATAATAAACTAAAATTTACAAAAAAAAAATTATTTAAAAAAATTTACTTTTATATCAAATATTATCATATAAAATTATTTACACTTGATATATATTTTATTTAAATAAAAATAAACTTGTAATTATTAAAAAAGTTATTGTAAAAATACTATTTAATTATTCTATGATTTATTTAAAATATATAATTTTAATTTCTTATAATAATATATTTTTTATTTTTATTTTTATTTTAATAATTATAAAAAATGTTATTGTATATATATAAAATGTTCCAAACATCTTTGAATTTTTTATTTAATTATTCTATGATTTATTTAAAATATATAATTTAAATTTTTTATAATAATATATTTTTGATTTCTATATAAATTATATATTAGGTGTATTTTTTTGGTAGTTTTATGTAAATCCGCTATCGCATCCGCTGTAAACCAGTCATAAACGTCCCGCAAACGCACCCGTTTCCAGCCGCTTTACCAGTCGTATAAATTATCCAATAACGGTAGAAACTGCTACCGTCCTCTTCCGCAAACTCCCGCAGCCGCACCCGCACCCAGTGCGTTTAAACCAGTCAGGCCCTTAATCACACCTCATCTTCAACCTCCAAGGATCACTGAGACCACTCATAGCTCTCCGCCAAACGGCACCGTTCCATCCACCACTCTTCCTCTCGCCTTCTTCGACGCCCGTGGCTCACTCTCCCACTCGGCGAGTCTCTCTTCTTCTTCTCTTACCAAAGCTCAACCGACCGTTTCCTCAAAGACGTCGTCCCTAACTTCAAATAATCACTATCACTTACAAACAACCTTGGTCTTCGATAAACTTAGTAGCAACACACAACTAAACCCTGAAGAAAGCTTTGGACTTTAAAATATCTACTCAACAGAGTTACCCTGAAAAAGACCATCCATGATCTGTGAAGCAATGTCCTTAACAACGCCTGGACCGTGCGGTATGAACACCGAATTTGACTTCGAAGGCGCACCAATTTCCTTCAATGTGTCAAAGTACTGAGTGACCAGAACCATATCTATGACATCTTTAGAAGATGTCCCTGTAACAGAATCAGAGAATGTGAGCACGCAGCCGCTGCTTTTCAGACCATCCACAATGGCTTGTCTCTAACGGAAACCAGAAAGGTATTTCGATTCAGCTTCTCCCTCAGCTCTCTTGATCTGCAGTATCTTTTCTACCTCAGCTTTCTCACTGGTCGCCTCTATCATAATTGAAGATGTTTGTCCCTAGAAACAGAACATGTTAACGATTCTGAGCAATTAAAAAGTCGAAACATGTATATCAACAATTGAGCATACCGGCATTCATCTCATTCATTGCCCTCTTCACATGCACATCTTGCTCAATATCCACAATAAGCGTCTGAACTATCTCATACCCGTAATGTGACATAGCCTATTATACAAAACAGCAGATAGAGTCCATGTATATATTATGTTCTGTAACTTTTAAAAATTTTGTTCAAGGAGATGGCTTTAAAGTCGTTTGGTTTACTTTTTCAAGCTCACTCTCAAGGGTTTTACAATGTCGTTCTTTTGCTCAAAGGTTGAATCAAGATCCAGTTTAGGTTCCAAAAATAAATCATGGTGAATTAGTAATTATCAGGCAAACACAAACCATCAAAGACACAAACTTGAATATGATTCCTCGTGTGGCTAAACTTGTAAAAAGCATCTTAAGCACTCTCCGCTAAGCCTCGGTATTGAATGGAAGCAAAAACAGTGACAAAAACTTTATCTTACATAAACAATGAACACACAATCAATAAAACCTTTAATGTCTCAAAATCAATATTATAAACCTTTAATGGGGACACAAAAGAATAAATTAAGCATCGATTGAGGAAGTTTCAGAGATCTTAGTTTTTGTCTCGTAGCGAACATAGTTGCTGAACACGAAGTGAAAGATGATCAGCGAATTGACTTCCCAAACACATGGCAAACAATGACAATCTGGCTCAAGAACATCATCAACGAATTTGCCACACGTCTCTTTGATTGCTACAGTGGACTGATCAACTTGGATGCAACCCAAAACTGATCATTTTTTTCAATGGATTAATCAAACAAATAAAACAGAATATCATAAAATACCTGAAATCATCCAGTAATTTCATATTGCCAGAGATTGTTCTAAGTCCATAGTTTTGCAAGTGGTTCGTCCAATCAAAACTATAAGAAATAAACTTTTGCAAGTGGTTCGTCCAATCAAATCAATAGAAAAAGATTTGAGGGTGGGGACATGGGGAGAAGTATAAGAAAGAAAATACTGGTGCACATGTATAAGATGGTTCCTTAATGAAAAACAGTGGATGGTGATCAAAATCAATACGTGGAATTAAGGAAAAAATAGAAATAAATTTTCCAAACGGTCTGGCTTCACATTTAGAACAAATCAATCTCTGCGTTCCAACCCAATTACTTGTAGCTGAAGTAAAAAAAGAAAGGAATAAAGAAATAAAAAGTAAAACTCAAAATCTTGAGCGTAGGCCGTTGTTGAGCTCAAAAGAGGCTTGAAACTCTATATCCATGGAGCTAGCTCTTAATGTAATAATAATGGCGCAATATTATTTAGAATGCACAGCCATCACACTGTTTTTGATAGTGTGGAAGGATTCAATGGTTATATTATCGTTCAAATAATAACCATGAAAGGGAAAAAAATTAAGAAATTGAAATTTATAATATATCAACAGACAAAATTAGAGAGATTTATGAGAGATTATGTAGTATATATAACAATTGAATACATGAGCGATTACAACATTGAATAGCAAATATATTAGGAACAATGGAAAACCAAGAAAAAGAAAGAAACAAAATTCATACCTCTCTTGTGCAATAAAGATAATAGCAAATATATTAGGAACAATGGAAAACCAAGAAAAAGAAAGAAACAAAATTCATACCTCTCTTGTGTAATAAAGATAAAACCTACAAAACGAAAAAATATTTCACCATCTACAAAAAAAAGTGACAATAAAGAAAAGTTAGCAGCAAGAGTTTTGTTACAATCGATGCTTTTTCATATTTGATGGTTAAACCTGCCTTGAAAATACCTACAAAAACAAAAAAAATCAGAATTGATCAGACATTAACTATTATGCTTATTAACAAAAGCAACGAACGAACAAAAGAAGAAAAAGCAGCAAAAAAGCTATTAAATAAAAAAAAGAACAACGAACAACTAATACAAAACTACCAAAAAAGAGGTGTGATTCTAAAATTTATGAGAAAGAGAGGAATAAGGTCGAGAAATATATAGCTTCTCATACAGCTAGGGTTCTGTCAATTAAAAAAAAAAGCTATTAAAAAAATGAACCGATTTAATAGCAAAACACGACAAATAGAATTTAATAGAAATCAAAAACGAAAATCATCAAACTGCTTCAAAACTTCAAACTCAAGCAACTCATCTAAAATTCAGATTCGATCCATCTCCATTCAAATTAAAGCGAAGATAAGGGTTTCGTATCCATCCGAATTAAAGCGAAGATAAAAGGGTTTCAAACCAAAAACACAATATAAACAAAACTCATCCATTTATCGAAGTTATAGATGAATTTTGTTGGTTTAAAACCAAAAACAAAACCGATAACAGGACATATATATACAGCTACAAAATTTTACACATAAATAAAAAAACACGCAACAAAATATAATAACAGAAATTACAAAAAAACATCTGATTATTAGAAATAACGGCACCAAAAAAACTGATGAGAGTAACAAAATTCATACCTGGAGTAGTGCTCAAATATCCGAGTAAAGAAAAATAAAATCACATCAGTAACAGTATATAAACAACAAAACACGAAAAACAGAGACACAAATCGAACATAAAAAACATAAATAACGAAAATCTAATAATGCAGAAAAAGTTAAAAAAATACATAAAGTGAGCTAAACCCTAGGACTCACGTGTTATATATATAATAAAACTGCAGAGATGATGGCTAGGGTTTTCTATAAAACAGATTTGGTTTATGGGCCACAAGAGAATACGGGTTCAAATCCATTTAATTATTACCAAAGGAATTAGAATTAGGGATATTTTAGTAAAAAAATTATGATGGCATGGAACGTAAATAAAACAATTCACTAATGGCATAAAGGTAATCTCAGGTCTGATAGTGATTCTGGAACCGCCACATAGAAAATCGCACTTGGTAAATAATACTATGAAAGGCACAACTTATGATATCATTGGTAAGATCATAACTCAAGATGTGAGTTTCAAGAATCTTCTTCCTCGAGGCCAAGCAAGATTGGAAAATTTTCACATGAGTTTTGTGTGATTTTAGGAAGACAACATTGGAGCCGAAGAAGATTATGTTCAACGAATATTGGTTTCAGCCTTGGAGATTGCAAATTGTAACATAGTCAACAAAAAGCTTTATATTTTTTCTCAAAACATACTCAATATCACTTGCAATGTTTAGGACACAACTTACGAGTATTAGTGAACATGGTTCTAATTTTATGAAGACACAACTCAACTCAAGTGTGAAAGATCATGAAGACTTCTGTGCTGGTCATGAGGCAAATTTGGTCCACAAGGGATGATCCCGAAAGGGTTAATCGAATGATGCTTCCGTAATAATGATTCATGTTCACCGGGTATTTTTATATGAAAACTGAGAATTCAATAAGAAATGTTCACTTGAGATTAGGTTCGCGAAGAAGCTACTCATACCGGGGATTTGAAAGACGTCTTCTTTGTAGTCGAACAGATTCGGATATTCCCTTACAAGTTTCTGTTTGCATTTGAAATGGACCGCATAAACCTGCATCGACGTAAATTGTTTTGCTTTTTATCAATTTCAATGAAAGTAGGAATTCGAATCAGTTACTTTGTTGAATCTTATAAGCGTTGTACCGATGTTTTGTAATAATCTCCTGGCATCTATCTAATGCTTCATACAGTTGAACAAAACCCATTTTAAAACAAAAACCTTGAAAAAAAGAGAGATCCTACCTATGGATTTTTGCTTTCCATGACATCTCTGCTTTTCAGAAAAGAAAGACTCAATAAACGAGAATGATAACACAAAATAATTAATCATATTCGCAATCAACAAGGGATTAGATAAACATATCCAAAGACATTAATTTTCCACTAGCTAGTTTAACCAAATGAAGTTTCATGTTCGCAAACGTGACTGCTAACGTTAACTAATTAATCTCCTTAACTCTTGTTGCTCCAAACGCCTCTGCTTCCTTCTCCTTTCTCCAACTGGTCAACAATACATTTATATTATACATACTAACATATATGATTATGTATTAGGGACAAAAAATACTTTCTAATCCCCGAATTTGGAAAATCGCATAAAAGAAGCATGAACTTTTTCATTAAACAAAATAAACTCAAAACTTTTCGTTGACCTAACCAAAATGGACCTATGTGTATATGCGGTGCAAAGGAAGAAGTTGAAGACCTATAACTTGGGACATTGACCAAACATGGATCTATTTTGCCAAAGTCGAGGATTAAAACGACTTTTTCCCCTATATGTATATGAAATACTACACTATCTATGCTTTTAATTAGATACTACAAACTGATGTCGAATTCAAAACGATTGATCATACCTTGGATACAAGTCAATCAAACGGAGACAGCTAGACAATGCAAGAGATAACGTGATATGGGGACTGTATGCACAACATCAACCCACTCCACATTTCCCCAAACCTCACCTCCATCGAGTTTTTCCAGCACGATTTCAGCGCACCAAACCTTCTTCATATCATTGGGATTACGCTTCATATACCCTTCCCAAATAAGTAAGAGTTTCCCACCACAGCTAACTAATTTTCTAATACTACTACATGAGCCACCATTCCTCCTGTACTTGATTCGTAGTGAGCCTAACCCTTTAACCTCTTTCCAATTTCCATCCTTTATGTCATACCACTGACACATGCATTGACCATAGCTACCATAGCGGAACCATACATTCTCAATCACACATTCTGACCTCGGAAACGAAGCACTCTTGTTTTCACAGCATTCCCATTTACCTTGCTTTGTGTCGTAAGCATACATATTGTGTGCAGGATCGGGTAGACAATCCCAAGTCTGAGTCTTTGTGTCGAATACCTCAGCCCATGATTCATACTCTAATCCTCCGCACCCTCCCATTACATATATCTTCCCATCGTAAGCACATGTCAAGGCATAATCACGGGCTACGTTCATGCTAGGTGCATCGCGCCAAGTGTGACTGCGACAATCGAGGATTCGTATGGCGGAGGACGGTGCTTTGTTGACTGGTCCGCCGATCACATAAATTTCAGAACCAACAACTACGGTGGATTTTGATAGCGCAGGAAAATTAGAAGGCGAAATTGGAACCAACAACTGCCCAATTGTCTTCTTCTTCTTCTTAGTCACGGAGGAGTTGGGTAGGGTTCGATTAGGGTTAACCATTGGGGGAACTGATAATTATAATCCGTAAGGCAGACATAGAGACACAGTTCGGTGCTTCCGAGGTGCGACCGATCTGCGTAGAGCTCGGTGGAAGAGAGAAGTGACCTGAAGCTTTTGGAAACGACTGAGAATCTCGGGTAGTACGACCTCGAGATCCGCGCCAAGCAGTTAATGGTGATTTCGTCTGGAAGCAAAGAAAACGACGGAGTTGACGACGGAGGCGGCGACGTTGGTAGTGAGGAACTCTTCGTCTTCTTCTTTCTCTTCTTCTTCTCCGGCGGTTTTACTTGGAGGTTCATGGCGGCGGTGAGTTTTTGTGAAACTGGGAATGAGATGAGAAAAACTATTTGGCATATAAAACTAAAATATCATAAAATGACTTTTTGGTTTTATTAATAGCAAAACAACCCCTTAGTTATTTAAAAGACCCTGAAATATTGAGAAAAACTCCAACATGGTTTTAATAAGGATGGTATAAGTAGAACACCCAATTTGTTCTCTACTTTTTTTTTCTTCCAATTTGTTCTCTACTCTCTCTTTTTTTTATCACAGAAGCCCTCCTCCGACGACTCTTCAAAATGGAAGCCGAAAAATCCAGTTAGGACGTTTGACTTCGCGGCGGTAAACAAACTATCAGTAAAACAAATTGCTTCCAAAGAGGAAGATCTGAGTCACATGAATTTGGAGTTGGAAACAAATTATGTTAAGTTTTTAACTAAGGAGATTGCAAATTGTAGTTAACCGTGACAAACAATGTGACATATTCTTCAATCAAAGTGTTACTTACCACAGATGTAATGTAACCATGTTTATAAGAATCTCCTCACATCTATCTAATGCTTCATACAAGATGAGAGACCTCATGAAAGATTCTGATTTAATGGTTCATTGTGTGACACCCGCCCTCCGAGTAAAACGGAGACGGCATGTCCAAAGCATTAACTTTAAAAATACAAGAAAACACTTGATAGTTCAATGCCACTTAAATTCCAAGGATCGTTTACAAATTATTTTACAAAATATAAACTAAAACTGTTAACGTAAACTTTTAAAATAACGTCTTTTAATAAAATAAAACCAACGTTTTCCCAAAACCACCACCAAGCCAATGACTACTCCTGCACGTCCTCGGCTCACCTGAAAAAGAGAGGGGTGAGTAATTGGGAATTACTCAGTGAGTGTAGGCCCTAGGGACCCACGATATACCTTCTCAGATATTCAAACCCACAACAGACGAAAGTCCAAAGCTAATACACGCAGCAAACACGTCCGAAGACACTCACATATCAAGAAATGACTTCCTATACCTAACTAGTGCATCCACGCCCTCACCGGCGCACACCCCGTGGCATATAGCGGCACACACGCTGTCCGTCCTCATGACGCTTACAGGCTCGTCAAGCCACCGACGAGGGAACTATGGTGTGCCACACGCCTTCCATATTCCCAGCACACACATTGAACTATGGTGCGCCACACGCCTTCCATATCCAACACAAACACAAAGGCCAACCGCCTCAAGCCCACAACTTAACCCAACCCGCACAATAATTTCCCCACTCAATGCAAGCACCCGCAAACACTATTCATAAATCATTCAACGTTTTCCATTTAACAATTCTATATTTCTAGGTTCGTCAAACATCAACTATTCTACAACGAGTTTATAATATATAAGTAATTATAATTGCGCATATTTATCCATATTCAACCAACAATCAAACACGTGTATTCATATAGATACCGCGTAGGTATACGCGTATTAACCGAAGACTACTCAGTATGAAATAGATTTAAATATAGGAGGAAATAGATCACGACCAGTCCTCACCTTAGTCACTATGCGTCCCTTTGGTGTGGATTACGGAGGTTAGGGCGACGAATGGCGACAGATTCAAGAAGACAACGAGACGGAGTAGCTTCCCGACGACTCCGACGGCTTCCCAACGGTGGTTTTCCGGTGATGGTCAACGGCTTAGCAAAAGTCAACGGTCCAGTCAAAGTCAACGGTCCGGTCAAAGTCAATGGCCCGGTCAAAGTCAACTGTTCGGTCAAAGTCAACGATCCGGTCAAAGTCAACTGTTCGGTCAAAGTCAAAGACTCGATCAACGGCTCGGTCGCGGTCAACGGCTTGGTCAACGGCTCGGTCAACAGCTTGGTCAATGGCTCGGTCGCGGTCAACGGCTTGGTCAATGGCTCGGTCAACAGCTCGGTCAACGGCTTGGTCAATGGCTCGGTCGCGGTCAACGGCTCGGCGACGGCTCCGGCGGTGGCTCCGGTGGCTCCGGCGGCGGCTCCGGTGGCTCCGGCGGCGGCTCCGGCGAACCCTTCTCTCTCCTCTCTCTCTCTCTCTCTCTCTCTCTTCTCTCTCTTCTCTCTCTTCTCTCTCTTCTCTCTCTCTTCCTTCTGATTTTGAAAACACCCCAAGCCCTCTATTTATAGGGATGGGAATTGGTGGGGTTGGTGTAGGGCTGCTGGGCTTGAATTCGGATGGGCTTGGGTCTAAATCCTGGTGGGCCAAAATCTTCACTGGGCCTGGGCCCCAAAATCCTGCTGGGCCAGGATGTTACACATTGCATCTAATTTAAGCATAATGATTTATTTATTTTATTACTAATGTCAAGATGTAGGTATTAGTTAATGGGTGAATTTGTGAGATAGCCAAAAAAAAAAATCTAATAACTAACCAAAAACCCTAAAACTAGTCGTTAGGATTTTGCCACATAGGTGGTTTTGGTTAGTTTGTGAATTATGTTTTTTCTTTGTTATCTCACCCAATATCCCTTAGTTAATTAGGACTATAAAACATAAAATGAAAAAGGAACCACATTTTCAATGGATCTTTTCCTGACTACGAGCATCGATAGTCTATGAAGCCGCCTAACTGAGATTGAAGCCAAATCGTTTTTTTTAGAACTTTTTCCCCAATCGCAAAAGTTGAGAGCGATTCGTCGACCCGGGAGAGTCACAAGACGCTTCTGAGCGAGTTCTGCAAACGCAGAACTTGTAATTTTCAGAGCATAGAGTTATATTCTTCCGCCCATGACGCATCAGTGCCTTAAGGAGGAAAGATTCGATCGTATATGTAATCAACAAGGATTAGATAAACATATCTTCTTCTCTTGCTCTTTCTCAGCTCAAGTATGGAACCCTTTGATGTTGAAGCTTCTTCCGAAGAAATATTCAGCTGATTGGAACCAAGTACTCCACTTCTCTGCAATTCAAGCCTTGATAAAATCAAATTGTTCTTACTAAGGTACACTTTTCAATCGGCAATGTAGCACATTTGGAGAGAAAGGAATATGCATCGCCATGGAGAGACTTTTTACAAAATGTGAAGACTTTTTACTGTTGCATCTAAGAGTTCCTACTTTTTTTTTTTTTTTTTTGGGTGCAAATGTGAAGATATATACCATTTTCAATTTTACAAAAATTTATGTTGCTCAGCAACTTATTACAGCAAAAAGCAAATAAAACAAGCGCCAACATATCGTAATCCCTGAACACAATCGAAGTAAGTCTCGAGCAGCGACGGGGAACTTGCGTTTCTGTCTGTTAAGGACAGTAGGCGGTCTCGTAGCATACGATCGACGACACAGAAGATTGTAAAGGAAGGAGAAGAGATGTTGGTGAAGATCCTTGCATTTTGTTCCTTCCATAGGAGGTAGATTATCACTTGAAACCAAATTTTTGCAATGACTGCCTTTGGAGAAGTTAGCAACAGTATCCAAGTTATAATTGATTGCAAATCCGTTGAAGGATTGGACCATATAGTAGCCGCAAACGAGTCCATATTTCCTTTGAGAAAGGGCATTGAAAGAACATATGCTCATGAGATTTCATCCCACTAGCACACAACACACAATTTCCAGAAATATTCATGCCCCATCGAATAAGCCTATCCCTAGTTGGTAACCTTGCCATCATAACCAACCAAGATATAAAAGAACAACGAGGAACCACCTCCTTAAACCACACCACCATATGCCAGAGACGGTAGGAGTAGGAACTCTTAGATGCAACCAAGTATA
>OVBL01000388.1:0-25913 GCA_900406555.1 Pseudoturritis turrita
GGCGAGCCCACAGCTAGCCAAAAGAACAAGCCGAGCCATGGCTAGGCAAAGTAGTGGGCCGAGCCCATGATGCGGCGAGCCCATGATGTAGCGAGACCACGGCTAGGCGAAGGAACAAGCCGAACCATGGCTAGGCAAAATGAGCCCTAGGAGACGTGAGGATGCCGAGCCCAAGATTCCTACGGTCCAAAGTGGAGGAACAAAGCAGAAAGCCCATGACTTGCAACCGACTCCGAGGAAAAGGAAAAGATAAACATGAAAAAAAGAAGACCTGCGAAGATTTAGGAAGTTTTTCTTATCGTTTTAGGATGCATCTTAGCCGACCTATGCTTGTATAAATAAGCATGTATCTCTCCCAAAAAGAGGATCCCCAACTTTTCGCTTAACAAGAATACTTAGGTTTTTCTAAACAGCCTCTGTATTCGAAGCTCTTTGACATATCAATAAACACCAGCTTTGGATCTCTGTTCTTATGTTTCTGTTCCTAGAAGTTTCTGAATCCCTAATTCTGACCAAGTTTAGTTGTGCGAGTTTCGACTCCCGCAATATCTTTGGTCTCTACACTCATCATTTGACCAACTTCTTCTTCTTCAAAGATAGTGCCACATATCCTTGTTGGGGCGGGAGAGATTGGGTAGGACACATAAGATTCCACATTGTGGAGGATAGCTTTCTTGTTGTGAAAGTCCATAGATGCTCCCGCGGTGGCCAAGAATGGCGTACCAAGAATTAGAGGTAGCTGCTTTGATGGATCCATCTCCATCACCATGAAGTATGTTGGTATAATGCAATTTCTAACCCTCAAAGGATAGTCTTCAAGCATTTCAAGGGGGTACTTGTAAGATGCATCCGCAAATATTATTGAGTAATTATTTCCTTTTAACTCTTCAATTCCAGGAGCCTTCACCATCTCATAGTAGATCACGTTCACACTCGAACCCGAATCACACAAAGCATCATCCAACTTCAAATCTCCAAGAGAACATGGTATAGAGAACCTTCCCGGATCTTCTTTCTTGAGAATGAACTTCGGTTTAATAGAGGTTTCATTTGGTTTTTCAAGGATTCCCATCAACTCCATGACCTTCACTTGATTTGCCAAGATGTTCTTGATGAATTTTCCTTGGACTAGAAATTGAATCAAATCATCACTCTTTGGTAAGGGTACTCCTATGTCACTTATGTCCTTCTTGAACTTGGAAAATGGACAGTAACGATTGCGTAATATAAATTTATCGGCCTCGTCATCGAAAGCGGCTTCCAATTGCTCGGAAATTTTCAGCTATATGGGGGGCTTGGATGGTGAGCAAAAACTATTCATCAAGAAGTTGGTCAATTTTCGCATGAAAGAATGTAAAAGAACGAGAGTTCGTGCTATTGTTTATCAAACTTTTGACCTTCTCTTCAGCCTTGGTGTAAACCGGTCGTGGGAATCGAAGTGGGGGTTCAAAGGATGGAGATTCATAAGTAGGAACTTCTTCCCTTTTCTTCTTCTTGGGTGCACTTTCCTTGAGCACTTCATCCTTCTTAACCAAATTTTCAACATAAGGAGTTTATCCTTGGATAGGGGTTTCTTTCTTCATAACCTTTATAGGTGTTTTCTCCTTAGCTTTAGGTGAAAATCCCATGTCCTCAACAACCTTATCCACTTCCTCAATATTAGCAAAACCAAGAAGCATAGCTAACTCTTCCACATCCCTTTCATTTTGATCTTGTTGTGACATTTCATTGGGTCATTGATGAACTCCTAAGATCTTCTTCTCATCCGAGATAACTGCACCACAAAAGGATTTTGGGTTGGATTCGTATTTAATCGGTGAAGTACCCATTGGAGTCTTGGAATTAAAAGCGACTTGAGCTACTTGTAACTCTATGGTCTTAACATGGGAAGCCAGACTTTTTATCTTTCCATCCAACTCATTGTAGATCACATAAATCCTCTTACTAACCGCAAAGAACCTCTTTCCAATATCCTCATTACCCTTGATTTGGCCTTCCAACACTCTTTCAACCAAAGCTTTGATCTCTTGATCTTGGGGTGAAGGTTGAGTGGAGGCATTACCTTGTACTTGAAAGTTAGGGCAAGAGTATTGTTGCTTGGGAATGTACCCTTGTTATTGTTGGGGTTGAAAGCCTTGTCCCTTTTGAAGAACTTCCCTAACAACCTCTTGTTGTTCATCAAAACCTTCCACAAAGTAAATAGCTTTTTGGCTCAAATGGATATACTTATCCAATGTCTCCTTTAGCTCCTTTATACCGACGTCCTATACCTTAGGTCCCCTTGGTGCTTGATTGTGAATTCCACTATACCCACCATCACTTTGAGCAAGATTCTCCACAAGTTGCTCTCCTTGTTCTGTAGTCAAGCTTGCGAAATCCCATTGCTCGTCGTGTTCAAGGCAATATAATATTTCTCATGAACTCCACGGTGAAAAATCCCGAGTAAGGCTTCCATAGGGACCCCATGATGAGGACAAGATCTTGTATACCATTTCTTTCGTTCCCAAGCTTCAAACAAAGTTTCACTATCTCCTTGCTCAAACCTAGTTATCTCATTCCTTATCCTTGCCATCCTTTGAAGAGAGAAGAATTTCGAGAGAAAACTTTTCTTACATTCATCCCAAGTGGATATCGAAGATGACTTGATGCTCCTTTCCCATTGTGATGCTCTATCTCCAAGTGAAAAGGGGAAAAGAGTGAGATTCACTACATCTTCGGAGATTCCACGCCTTTTAACCGTTGAGCACAATCTATCAAATGTGTCAATGTGCTCAATAGGATTCTCATGTGGCAACCCCCAAGTACCGATTTCTTTGTACAATACTTATCAAGCGAGACTTGATTTCCCATTCATCATCAATGCTTAGTGGAGGCCTAATTCTCATTTTGACACCATTTGTAGTTGGCTCATCATAATCTCCAATTTTCCTCTCCATGACTTGTGATTTGTACCTACAAATCCAAAGAGACAAAACACAAAAGAAACAAAATATATAGATAATAATAAGTGATTTAGTCTTCAAAAGAACTCAAATCCTAGTGTCTAATGCAAATTTCTCCGGCAACGGCGCCAAAACTTGATAGGAGGAAAATTACAACTAAGTTTTAACCATAAATCACCAGAAGTGCATGGAAAATCGGTGTGCTACTTAGAGATCGAATCCCCAAGGAAATTGATTAGGACAATAAGAATGCAAAGCACTCTATAAACTAAGTCAATGGGTTTGTTTGGTTTTTCTTAAGTTCTTAGTTGGCAATTACTAAGTGAAATGCGATAGTGTAAAGCTAAAAGACTAATTAACAAGCAAAGATAAGAAAATGCAATAAACAAAAGCAAGACAAACTAAATTCAAAGCAGCTAGCAAATGCAAACACTAAACGATTAAAAGTAAGAATGAAATCAACTAAGAGATATATGGATCATGGAAAGACAATTGATTCGGGTGAATTATCTATTATGCAATGGTGCTAGGCTCTAATCAAGTCCATTCCTAGAACAAGGATCACTAATTTAAAACTAATCCACTTTCGTGGCACTAATCCCCTTCCTCAATTCCTTAATTATCATAAACTTCCGCTTTGTAATTAATGAATCTAGAAGCAATACTTATAAGTCCCTAAATCCATAAATACCTTAAACATCAAGTGTCAATTGGCTAAGATGTGATTTGCTCATATGAGATTCTCCTAGAAATTTCTACAAACACCTTCCGGGCGTAAAAATACCATAATCTAGAGATTGATTAGCTACTCCAATCCTAGCCTCAATTGCATCTCAAATGAAGGATTCTCTAAATTCTAAACCTAATACACCATAACCCAACTTATAATCATCCTAATCTACCTAACCCACAATCTATAAGTTCACTACTCACACATGGAAATAGCAAAGACCAAAGAAAATGCTAATAAGAAGATAAATATGATTAGAGAAATGCAAAAGATTAAGAAAACTTCAATAAACCATAAAAGATCAAAGATTATCCAAAAATACATGAGAGAGATTTAAGAAAAGGTTCTCTTAACCAAATCAAAACATAACATAACTTAGAGTTTTGAGTGCTAAAACATATATATAGTAAAAGGAGAAGGTATCGGGTTGACCCGGGACAGACCGGGTCAAACCCGAGTTTGTGCAAAAAACATGTGTTTGATCAACCCATCTAATCGACCCAGGAAGACATCTTGGTCGATCCAGTGCACACCCAAAAAAGTTCTATGTGTCATTTTAATTGACCCACTTGATCGATCCATCTAGCAGTCTTGGTCGCTCAACCTAATATATCCTCACTAAATTGTCAATAACATTTGGACCGCAACTCAGAATGAGTTGAATCAAATTCCCACGTGAAGCTAACTCAATTTTCTATCTCCCCACAAAATTTCAAATTAAACTGGGCACAGAAAGGCCATCAACCGACATGATCTTTAGGCCGCTTCGGACTGCATATACATCTTTTTGCCCTGTGTTGGTTTGATCGACCAGCTGGATCGATTTATCTAGCATGATCGGTCGATCCAGCCAACACTCCTTCCATTTGGCCATGTGTCTATCTGATCGACCCAGTTGATCGATTTATCTAGCTGGCTTGGTCGTTCAAATGAACATTACCCCATTCCTTGTGTTTCTTCACTCCTCTTGATGCTCTTCCAACTCCATTGGGTTCCACCCACTCCTAGGCATTCATTGTACCTGAAAAAGACTCAAAATGCTATGCACATGCATAAAATAAATCCTAGGACTCTAAGACACAACCTATTTTATATGGGACTTAAAATGAAGAGAAAGATGCAAAATGCAAGTCTAATGACTATAAAAGCTAAGAAAAATGTATGCTAAGGATGCTAAAATATGAATGCATCAATTTCTCTCCTCTTTGTTTTGTTTTCTACTTTGATTTTGTATGTGGTAATGACTGTTTTGGTTTTCTCATTGGGTTGTACTCACTCAATTTTCATTTGTTCTCGCAGTTCGGCCGTTGCTCCCAACAATTCCAGACAACTTTCAAGACATTCTTGCACAACTTCGCGCCACTGGTGATCGTCATTGGGGTTTATTTGATCGACATCATATTTATCGGTCTCTAGTTCGCCGCTGATCTTCGCTACCTATCCTAGGTATACACTCTCATTTGTTTGATTGAGTTTAATTTCGAAATATATGACGAGGTCGAGGATATTTACTTCTCGTTTGTTTTGTAGAATCTTCCACCTCGTCTTCCAGTTCATCCTCCACATCTTCGACCAGTTCTTCGTCGTCTCGTCCTTCACCCGACATCATGAGGAGAAATTCGAGCTACCGTGAGAAGAGACTCGCCCATGAAACAGCGGCGAGAAGCAAGTCCCAATAAGATGGGCAAGGGAGCGCGGATACTGTTGCGAATGATCTGGCCATTACTCAGTCGCAGCCTACATCATTTAACTAGGCGGCCTCTGAGTTTGCCATTGTGACGATCACTAAGAGCAATGTGGAGATTTTGCATGTCCCTTAGGCTTCGTCCGAGGGTTTTCCTACTCAAGTCGAACACGTTGAAGCATCGTTAAGTGGTGAACTGGTGCAAAAGCAAAGGGCATCATATGTCGTTCCCGAGGGGTCTCAATCCGCTAGGGATCCTACCGAGGTGGAAGAATGGCAAGGGCCTGACTCTTCGTATGTCTTCTGGGGGTGGGTGTAATGAATTCTCGATTCATTATCGTTACACGAAGCCTACCCCGCTCATCAAGGATAGGGTTTCATGCACCAACTTTATGCAGAATCTCAAATTGTCGGGGAACAAAATGATCCCTCCCGAAGTGCTCGCAAAGCCCTACTTGTATTACGAGTTGTCTCATAGCATGGTCCAGGTAAAAAAATTGGTAGTTTTCCGTGATTTTTCTTTCTCTTCCTATTTTGTTAACGACTTTTCCTTGATTCCTTGCAATGATGACGAACACCAACCGCTTGGTGAACACTTACGACCATTGGTTGAAGATTTCAATGTGTGACGGTAGGGGGAGCTAAGGAAGGCAAACGAGTTGATCGCGCAGCTTGGTGACGAGTTGAGAGATGAACGTGATGTCGCGTGTAGCCGGGCTGAGGAGTTAGCTGTCCTTCAAATGAGGGTTGCCGACTTAGATAAGACTTCTTCTAACCTTAATGTCGAGAATGCCCCGCTGGCAGATTGGATGAAGGCGGTGACATGTCTCGTCTTTCAAGCTTGGATAGAGAAGAAGAGGGCTCTCGCCAAGAAGGAGGAGGCGGTAACTCATCTCAATGCGTGGGCGGCTTATCGAGATAAGGATATCCGGAAGGCTCAACATGCTACTAGGAATGAGCTCATCTCCATGTACAAGAGTCGTTTGAGAAGGTGGAGAGATCTCTGCGAAGTCAGAGGGAGGTGCGAGAGAGCGAGATCGAGCTTAGTCAAATCATGGGTAATATTGATTTGGTTAAGAATATGGCTAAGGAAGGCTTGCCCGATCTGCAAGAGGAGAAAGCAAAGCTGGAGGCCAACAAGATGGAGTACGAGAAGACGATCGATGATGTTGAGGTGCTGGAGGTCGACCTGGAGAATGACTTGAAACTTACTCCATTATCTGAGGAATCCGTGGGGTCTGTTGGGTGTGTCGATCCTACCGTGGTGAGTCTCGGAGTGACCAATCAGTTTGGCACAATGGTGCATGCTTTGAGTGGTCCATGACAAATGGAGGACGTGCTACCTCCTCCTGCGGGCTGAAGTTTCTCCGGTTACTTTGTCGGCGGCGGCTCTCCCATTTGTTCTCCAATAATTTTATCTTTCGTTCCTCTTTTTTTTTTTTTGCTTTCTGGACTTGAAATGTGGGATGTGTCTTCTGGCCATCGCGCCTTTGGATTACTTTTATTTTTTTTGTTTGTCGAATTTTTAGTGTTATGGGAAGGCTTTAATCCTTTTGAATGATAGCTTCGAGTGTTCCCTTTTGGTTTTAACCTTTCTCGACTGCTGGAAAATAAATCAAAATCGTTAAGTTAGAAACGAGTTACGAAAAGATGTGAAGATAGTTAGGTCGTCTTTGACGGGGTGACCTTACTCGATTGGAGTGATTGGTTTTGGGTCGTTGACTGATGGAGTGGAGGTCGCTTATCAGGGGCGATCTGCAAACTTGGACAAAAAGATGATGTTAGTTTTAGATCGACAACCGATAGAGCGGAAGTCGCTTATCAGGGACGATTTGCAAACTTGGAAAAAAAGATGAAGTTAATTTTAGGTCGTCAACCAATGGAGTGGAGGTCGCTTATCAGGGACAATCTACAAACTTAGGATTGCGAGGGTTGCTCGGTTTTAAGTCATCGCCTATCGGCAGGATACATCAGTTTTGTTTTGTCTGCGAGGGTTGCTCGGCTTGGTGCTCGGGTTGACTCGGGTGTGTGAGGTGGACTCATCTTATTTTCCCGGATTAACCGTGGACTGATTACTGCGAGTCTGGGCTCGGCTTTCTTATACCGCATTTTATTTGTTCAGTGATGTCACTGATGCATCTGTGGGGGATGTTCATTGATCGATCGACTGGCCAGGATGATGATGTGAGTTGTTTGAGCTTTTTTTTTGGTGGATGTGCTCGTGGTCGGGCTGCCTACGTGCCCTCATCGAGGGATCAAATTTGGACATAGTTCAGTTATTTTTGCCAGTCCTCTATAATTTTGCATATATCGTAGTTTGATTTTTTTTAAACGGACAAAAATTTCTCAAAAAATTGATAATCAATTATAAGTAATAACTCAACGTTCTATAGAGAACATAGTAACATTCTATTCTATTTTGGGAAATTGTATTCTATAACCAACAAAAAACTATAATTAGCAATCTAGCCAAATTTCCTAGATCTAGTGGCTATGATTTTGCCACATATGCTACTTTTGATTAGCATTATTATTTTTTGGTTATACAACAAATTAACACTTTTATTTTTTTTTATAGAAACCATAAGAAATACTTACTTAGACTCGCTTATATATTTTTTTACTGTTGTGTCTGTTTTTTAAGCTTCAAACAATTGCATATACGATTATATGCATATATCATGATTTAAAGTTTAAAAAACGGAAACAAATTATTATTTTTTAAAAAGATAAGTGAATCTAAGTAAATATTTCACATTTTATATAGAACAAAATTACATTCTATTATATGTTTTCTATAATACAAAATAATATTTTTTCTATGTCTTATTTGTGTTCTATAAAATACGAAATGTTCGAAATCAAAATTATATATTCATTTTTTGATTAATTCGTATTCATTTTAAAATTTTAAATTATGTTAAATGCGAAAATATATGTTTTTTAGTATGATCATGAAAAATTATAAATTTATATTAAGAAGTTAAAGAGATAAAAAAAAAGGATGAGATAGTAAAAAAAAAAAAGAATGAGAAGATAATGTGTCTTTATTTTAAAGTGTTTTGGTCCATTTGATATTCAAATAGTTACTTGTTGAATAATCCAATTCATATGGCTATATTTTTTATTTATGTTTGTGATTTGGTTATTAGACAAACTGACCCAATATTTAATTGTGATAACTGTTAGTAATATTTGTACGTCATTCGTGATGATTTATTGGATAATGAATATTTAATTTTAAAACCAAAATATATTTCAACAAAAATATAAATATGGACAACGCGGCAAATCCTAAAATGCAAGGCTGATGGCTCCCTTCGACGCCACCTACCGCCTTACAAAATCTCTCCCACCTACCACCCCACTCATCATTTCGCCATTTCTCTCGACTCCTCTTTTTTTTTTTTTTTTTTTGTGGGCCTCTCGACTCCTCTTAAATAAAATTGTATTACATTCATTTTTTTAAATATATAATTCGGCCTACCTTTACACACTTTTATACATATATATGACAACATATTAATTAAGATACATTATTACTAAAAAATAAAGTTACAATTTTACTTTAACCTAAATTTTAAATTTATCATAAATAAAATCGATTTTGTTTAGCTGTTGACGATGGATCATTTTATACATAAATTAGTTTTCGAGAAATTTATCTATCATTACCTTTATTGAGATGGCAAAAGAAATGCAACGAGACAAAATCAACTACCACCCCGACTAATTTATAACCCTCCTCTTATGTAGTAAATAGTTACGCTAAATCGTTGGGGAAAAAATATGGTACATATACCATGCATGCTTAAGATCATAAACACTACCAAAAAAACAAAAACAAAACACTACCAGTTTTTTTGTTGACGGCAAAACACTACCAGTTAAATATTATCCATGACTATTATTCACGATCAAATTAATATGACAACATGATGATGTTAGATTTTTATTATATTAAATATATCAAATATTTTTGACCATCCCTCTCCCACCAAACCCTATATTTCTGCTCTCCTACCATCAGCGCGTAGCCCTTCTCCCACCTGAAATTTAAATTAACTATAATTTTGTAATCTATATCAATTTTAAAAGGTAATATCCCAGTTAATGTTTAGGCTAAATTCGTGATTGTATTTTATGTTTGTGGGAAGAGAACTAATGGATGATGGCCCAATGATGGATTTTGAGTGACGAGAATATTTTCAATAGATTTAGGCAAATGATCAAATTTTATAATATATGATTCTTCAATATTAACTCATTTTGATCACTACAAAAGACGTTTTATGAAGCGTCGATTTCCTATAAATTCCAAAGATTAATACAAATTATCTGTCTGAATTCTCTTGGTTATTAAAAAATATTAGTTGGAAGACCGTGAAGTCGGATCTGTGTAACAAGTGTTTATATCTAGACCCAACTTTGTATAAAGTTAGCCCAACGGTTTTATATTTAATTTATAAGATAAATTGGAAAAGTCTACAATGTTTTAACTGGTCCCAAAAAAAATCGGTGATAGAACCACATCTATCTTCATTGTTATAAGCCTCTAAATTATTATGATTCGGATCTGTTTATAGCTTTTCGACTTCCATTCAGTCTAACTTTCCAAACAATTCTAACAATATAAAATCGAATTTCCGTCATTCTAACTTATGAAACAACTGTAGCACACTCTCTCTACTCATCATAAAACAAAAATAAAAAAGAGCAACATTCTGTGGCTAATCCTCTTCAGAACTGACTCTATTTGGGTGGCTTGGATTCACCAAAATGTGATTAAAGATACCATTTTATGGACCCTAAAACCAAAACAGGCTCAGACTTGGATTTTCAAGCAAATCCTCAAACAAACACCCGTAACTTCTCAGTGGTTGAGAACTGTACCTGGAAATGGTAAGAATTGTAGCTTTTGGTTTAACCCTTGGACTTCCTTAGGGCCCCTTATCTCGTATGTAGGACCCTCTGGTCCCAGGCAAACAGGTATCCCCTTAACTGCAAATGTCTCTTCGGTTTGGCGTAATGGTCACTGGATTCTTCCTCCAGCTAGGTCCTGTAGCATTGAGATGATGCTAACTCATATCACTTCGCTAGAGCTCACTGATGCAGACGAATCTTTAAGTTGGAGTGTGGATGGAGTGGAGTCACAAACCTTCAATACTCAACAAATATATCACCATATCAGGGAGAGCAGACCACTCGTTACTTGGTTTAATATCTGCTGGTTCAAGCGTGGTGTCCCCAAGCATCAGTTTCTTACTTGGATGTTCTTGCATAATCGATGCCCTACAAAAGACATGATGATTGGGTGGGGAATTCATATTGACCCAAATTGCATTCTATGCAACTCTGATGTGGAAAGTAGAGACCACCTGTTTTTCGATTGCCCTTACTCAAGATCTGCTTAGAGAAATCTGGTTGCAGGCTTCAGACTCCCACGACCTTTCAATCGATGGGATGAGACGATCCAAGGACTACAATCATTCACTGGAAACAACAATAGACGTTACCTTATACTGCTTCTGTGGCAAGCCCTCGTCTACGAACTCTGGCGTGAGAGGAATAACAGGATTCACCGGCAAATCCATTCCCCAATTGAACCGATTACCCGGAATGTGCGCCTACTAATCAAGAACAGGATCTCCGCATCCCGTAACAAGAATCCGCAAAGAGCAAGCGCAATCATGCAACTGTGGTTCTCTTTCAACTGATCGTTCATCTTCACCGATCACATGTTAACAACGGAGCAACTTGTCTTTGCTGTCTCTCTGTAGTTCCTGTCTCTGTGGACTACCCTTGGATCCCGCCCACTTGTCCTTGCTGTCACCAGTTGGGGCATCTTGAATCCCATTGCCCAAGTGCCAAATGGGTTCCAGCTCAGAAAAACACATTTCATCCACCAACCACCAGTCCCAAAAAACCAGGTAACTCTTCCAGCCATGTTACCCCAGCTAGTGATATTCATCTCAATGATGACTTACCTATCTCCAATCACATACCGTCACCTTCTACCATACTCCAAACCATCCCTAACACTGTCATGTTTGCCTCCTCTGCATCTCAAACTAACCTTGTCCCAGTGCACAGTATCACCCATCTTCTTGCCTTGCCCGCTTTGCCATCAGATACCCCTTGCCAACCCCCTGTGAGTCCAACAGTCCTTGATTTCCAACCTCCCACAAAAATCTCAAAAATTAAACCTTCCAGTTTCTCAGTTTCCAAAGCACTATCTTCTAGTGTATCACCAGGTTTACCTAGTTACTACTCTTGCCTTGCAACCATCCCTCCTGTTTTACCTTCTTTACCCATTTCCAACACTGTTCAAGGCACAGAGTCCTCATCCCCTTCTCTTTCACATATATAATGTGACTTAACCATTTGTAATCCTATTACCCCCCCCCCCTCATCATTCTCTTAATCATCCTCAAACCCTTCCCATAAAACCTCCTTTTGTAGGTCCTTCACCTTCCCCTTCTGCTCCCCTAGTCACTACAAATATTACTACCCTTTCTATGGGTTCTTCCCTGCCACCAGGGAAGCCCCAACCCTAATCTTTTATGTCGATAAAAACTTTTTTTTTGAATGTCAGAGGCATTAATGTAATTGAAAAGCACCCGGCTTTTTCGAACTGGCTTACTAGTAATAAAGTTCTTTTTGGAGCTATTTTGGAAACTCATGTGAAAGAATCCAACCTGAACCATGTGATGCAATCCATGTGTCCCCAGTGGTCTTTCATGTCCAACCATTCCGAAGATGACGATGGAAGAGTCATTCTAATCTGGAAGGCTCCTGTTGTTGCTAACCTGGTCCACAAAACAAATCAGATGTTGTCAGTCAGGATTAGTGGCCCAGTCCTTACTCCCTTCCTTTTAACTGCAGTGTACGCAGCTAACAGAAAAGAAGATAGAGAACTCCTTTGGAAAGATCTTGAGATCCTTCACACCACTTACCATCTGGATTCCCAACCTTGGTTATTAGCAGGTGACTTCAATGAGATTATTCATCCGTCTGAGAATTCCCTGCCTACCCCTCATCACCTTATCCCTCAGATGGTGGCCTTCAAAACCTGCCTAGAAAATTTGGAATTCAAAGATATGAGGTTCCATGGCCCCTTGTTTACCTGGACAAACAAGAGGCCCTCTGATCCTATTGCAAAAAAACTAGACAGAGCTATGATTAATGAAGCTTGGTTTGCTGCTTACCCCCAAAGTTTAGCCTCATTCCTAGCCCCTGAAATCTCTGACCATTGTCCCTGCCTTATAGACCTAGCCACTAATCCAGCCTCTGGCTCCAAGCCATTCAAATTCTTTAACTTCTTAGCCACCCACCCTGATTTCCTAGCCTCTGTCACTGCAGCCTGGTTGAGCTCTGGAATTGAGAATTCTACTCTTTCTTCTCTGAGTAAAAAGTAGAAAGCATTGAAGAGAGTCATCAAAACATTAAACAAAAATAATTTCTCAAACATACAAAAGAGAGTGAGTTAAGCTAACTGTTTGTTGAAAATTACGCAGGTAAAAGCTCTGCAACAGCCTGACGAGGCAAATTTCCTTGATGAGAGAACCTGTAACACATTGCTATCAAAGTTACAAGCAGTGGAAGAAGCATATTTCAAACAAAATCCAGAATTAACTGGCTGAGACTTGGAGACCAGAACACCAGTTTCTTTTACAAAGTGGTAAAAGCAAGGAATGCATACAACCTGATTCATTCCCTAACATCCATGGATGGGACAGTAGCAATACATCATCAAGAAATGGGAAAGATTGCTCTTGACCACTTCATCAACATCCTATGACATGTTGTTACTCCACCATTTTCCAATGTGTACCCTGCAATTCTTCAACTAACTACTTTCTCTTGTTCAGCCGAGGATTTGGCAATCCTTTCTAGCAGGTCTTCTGTGGATGAGATAACAAGGACCTTGTTCAAGCTAAACCCTAACAAAAGCCTAGGTCCAGATGGTTTTACTTCAGCTTTTTACAAAGCTGCTTGGACAGTACTAGGTGAAGATGTAGTTGGTGCTATTCTGAAGTTTTTCGATAGACCCTATCTTCCTTCTGCAACAAACTCCACTATCCTGACCCTTATCCCAAAATTCCCAGGAGCTACACTTATCAAAGACTACAGACCCATCTCCTGTTGTAACACAGTGTACAAAACCCTCTCCAAGATCCTGGTGACCAAGCTCAAACCTCTGATACCAAAGATCATTTTGCCTAACCAGACAGCCTTTATCAAAGGGAGACTACTTATGGAGAATTGTTTTTGTTGGCTTCTGAGATTGTTAGTGGGTATCACAAGGACAAGAAGCCTCCGAGGCTAACAATAAAAATAGACATTGCTAAAGCTTTTGATTCAATCAGATGGGATTTCATCCTTAGTTTTCTAGCAGCCCTTAATTTTCCTCCTATCTACATCAGCTGGATAAAGGAGTGCATATCCACTACTGCCTACTCGGTTGGGATCAATGGCTCTATCTATTGATTTTTTAAAGGTACTAGAGGAATCAGACAAGGTGACCCCCTCTCTCCTTATCTGTTTGGCTTAGCAATGAATGTTCTATCTCTAATGTTAAACAAAGCAACAGAGGAGCAGAGATTTGGATACCATCCAAAGTGCAAGGAGTCAAAGCTTACCCATTTGTGCTTTGCGGATGACTTGATAATCTTCTCTGATGGAGCTCCAGCATTAGTCCAGGGCATTCTAGAGGTTCTCAGGGAGTTCCACCTTCTTTCTGGCCTAGCAATAAGCCCTGAGAAATCGTGTTTCTTTGCCTCTGGACTTTCCTTGACTGAGGTCAATGCCATTGTGACCTCCTCTGGCATCCCTCAAGGACAGCTTCCTATTACATATCTTGGCCTTCCTTTCAGTTCAAAGAAGCTAAGTCTTCTGAATTGTGAGCCATTACTGCAAAAGATACGGAGAAAAATAAGTAATTGGACTGCTAAATTCTTATCCTTTGGAGGGCGTCTACAACTACTAAGCACTGTTATCTCAGGGATAACAAACTTTTGGTGTGGTGCTTTTATTCTTCCTAACAAGTGCATTTCAGAGATTAATTCAATGTGTAGTGCCTACCTCTGGAAGGGCAGTCTTGAGGGTCGTCATGTTGTTAGAATCGCCTGGGACACAGTCACCATGCCAAAGGAAGAAGGAGGCCTGGGAATCAAGAATCTTCAAATCTACAACAAGACCTGTGCACTTAAGCTTCTGTGGCTAATCCTCTTCAGAACTGACTCCATTTGGGTGGCTTGGATTCACCAAAATGTGATTAAAGATACCAACTTATGGACCCTAAAACCAAAACAGGCTCAGGCTTGAATTTTCAAGCAAATCCTCAAACAAAGACCCGTAGCTTCTCAGTGGTTGAGAACTGTACCAGGAAATGGTAGGAATTGTAGCTTTTGGTTTAACCCTTGGACTTCCTTGGGGCCCCTTATCTCGTATGTAGGACCTTCTGGTCCCAGGAAAATAGGTATCCCCTTAACTGCAAATGTCTCTTCGGTTTGGCGTAATGGTCACTGGATCGTTCCTCCAGCTAGGTCTCGTAGCGTTGAGATGATGCTAACTCATATCACTTCACTAGAGCTCACTGATGCAGACGAATCTTTGAGTTGGAGTGTGGATGGAGTGGAGTCACAAACCTTCAACACTCAACAAATATATCACCATATGAGCATGGTATTGAAGACGTTGCAACAAATGTCGAAAAGGCCTCCGTTAATTGTCAGGGAGAGCAGACAACTCGTTACTTGGTTTAATATCTGCTGGTTCAAGCGTGGTGTCCCCAAGCATCAGTTTCTTACTTGGATGTTCTTGCATAATCGATGCCCTACAAAAGACAGGATGATTGGGTGGGGAATTCATATTGACCCAAATTGCATTCTATGCAACTTTGATGTGGAAAGTAGAGACCACCTGTTTTTCGATTTCCCTTACTCAAGATCTGCTTGGAGAAATCTGGTTGCAGGATTCAGACTCCCACGACCTTTCAATCGATGGGATGAGACGATCCAAGGACTACAATCATTCACTGGAAACAACAATAGACGTTACCTTTTACTGCTTCTGTGGCAAGCCCTCGTCTACGAACTCTGGCGTGAGAGGAATAACAGGATTCACTGGCAAATCATTCCCCAATTGAAATGATTACCCGTAATGTGCGCCTACTAATCAAGAACAGGATCTCCGCATCCCGTAACCAGAATCCGCAAAGAGCAAACGCGATTCATGCAACTGTGGTTCTCTTTCAACTGATCGTTCATCTTCACCGATCGCATGTTAACAACGGAGCAACATCGGCGTCGACTTTTCCCCCTTTTCCTCTCCTACAGATCTTAGCCTAAATGGCTCTTATTGTGCTTAAACCTCATCTGGGCATGGACTACTTATCATTGGCTCTGGTAGATTCTTTCACGGTTAAATAATTTTCATGGTTCTACTAGAGATTTACTTTTGGTTAAAATTCAAAATGTAATCTCTTGCTACTTTATATTTTAATGCATCAAAATTTTAGCAAAAAAAAAAACAGAAAAGAGCAAGGTGTAAATATACAATGCATGTGTTATTAATATATTCAACATTTAAGTTTCCTGGAAATTATATTGCCAATTTCGTGTGACATACCTAAAAATACAACGTCTGCCAACTAGTTGATTTTGTATCAAAACAACAAACGTTCAACCCTTGAGAGTTCACACGTGAGCTTGACTTTATTTGGTATTTACATATGGAAATTTAAAGGAAATCTTCACAGAGATATTCATAGACATTCGTTTGATATTAAAACACAATATATCTGCAACTACAATACTGAAGGCTTATTTTATGAATATTAATATAAAACGTCAAACAAAATCTTTACCTTCTAAATAAATATGATAATTTCCACATTCATCTTGATTATACACATTCCCATCACCTTGTTGGTTATTAGACTTTTGGTCATGTAGAGATTGTTTCATGGTTTAGATATATTAATTCTGGTTGAGCTTGGTTAAATAAGAACCTTGTTCTTTTCTTTTCTTGGTTGAAATCGAGTGAACTTACAAGACATAATCAGCGAGAAAGTTCAATCTATATATGGTTTTTGCGAATCAATGATTCAATCACAAGTGTTCATCATCACTAGTAAGTAAAGATATCTGGCCCACGGTTACAGATAAATAAAATAAAATTGTTTTCTCCTAATCACCACGTGAATAACGAGCCCTACATTTTCGTATATATTACAATTTTTACACAAAAAACATTATAATTTAATAAATTTATTTGTTGCGTTTATTATTGGCGATGGGGTCATGCGTCTTCGGTGGATGACATGGACCATGGCGTCATATCCATGGGGTAACTTCCAAGCACCCTTAGGAACGACGTGTACTCCTGAACCTCCGCAAGCGCGTTCTGTGCACGCGCCTCCGCCATCGACGCCTCGAAATCGACGTAGAACATGTACTCGAAGTTCTTCGCCGTCCCAAAGCTCCCGTCTCCGACCACCCTGAGCGGGCGGTTGTGGTGAGGCCGTGACTCGATCTTCGTAAGGCTTATGTTTCGGAAAGCGAAGGCCGAGAGGACCTTGAAGAGGACGCTGGTCCCTTTGTGCTCTTGAGCCGCGAAGACGATGCTCGTCTTGAATGGCCGGTCCGTGCGTGGGATTATTGGCTCACGCGCTAACATGAGGAAGCGCGTCACGTTCCCCGCATCATCTTGGATTCCGTCTGCTAAGATCTGGAGGCCGTAGAGCTCTGCAGCTCGTGCGCTAGCCACAGCCGCCGTGTCGTGGAGATTGTTAGTTGCAATGTACTCCGCCGCAGCCGCCGTATCGTGGAAAGCCTCACGCGCCGCGCGTGGTGTAAGGCTGTTCAGAGAGCTCTCCGTCTGGGCCAAAGCCTGCGGGTGAGAAATCACCCGCGAGATGCAGTCAGTTCGGACTCCCGGAAGCGCAAGGAGGCAATGGT
Organism: Pseudoturritis turrita; assembly: GCA_900406555.1. Taxonomy (NCBI): domain Eukaryota; kingdom Viridiplantae; phylum Streptophyta; class Magnoliopsida; order Brassicales; family Brassicaceae; genus Pseudoturritis; species Pseudoturritis turrita. The sequence continues at coordinate 17,320 of OVBL01000388.1, forward strand.
GGACCGGAATCTGAACTTCGCCAACGATGTGGAGACGGTGGCGGAGGAGAAGATCGTAGTTCCTGTGAATGGAACCGCCGAGCGAGTTCTCCACGGGAAGAACGGCTCGATCGGCGATCCAAAGCTCCACCGCTTGGAAAGCAACGTCGAATTGGTCGCAAGGAATGGCTTCACAATTGGGATATGCTTTTCCGGCGGCTGCTTCCGAGTACGCGCCGGGAACTCCTTGATAAGCTACACGGAGGCTGGATCCGTGCAACGGTGCTGGAGATAGATCGGTAATCGTCAGAGGCTGAACCGGAGCCAATTTTCCGCTGGTGGTCTCGACGGTAACTAGGCCAAGATCGACGGAGCCGTTCGAGTGACCGTTAACGACGGCGATTTTATCGGCTAAACCACCGGGATCTTCAACAGAAGCGACTTTGCTGGATAAAATGGCGCATGAGCTCTGCCAATCGGCTCTACTCACGGAGACGCCGTTGGGGAAGCTAAACGACTCCGACCTGTATCCGCACTGAACAGACACGCGCTTTGGCATCGCGTGGGAGAAACGCGCCGTCGGATCTGTTGATCGGAACTTGAGATCACACGACGAAGCGGCTTGCATGATTTTTCTTGTTAGTAATTTGATGGTTAAGACGACAAAACAAGTAAAGAGTTTAAACTGAAAAAAGTAGCTTATTATTGATTTTTAAGAGTTATGGAAGCTTGACTTCTTTCGTACAGAGAGAAGCTCAAGCTGAGAGATAATAGAGAAAGAAGGATGGTCTTATATACACACAGAAGAATATGAATTTTTTTTTTTTTTTGCAAAATTAGTCTTGACGTCTCTTTGAAGGTGATTCGGTAAAATCTTTCACCTACCACCTTCCATTTAATTTCTGTTTTTCTTTTTTAATTTTCTGAAAGCTATAGTTTTTTTTCCTTTAAAAAAATTCTGAAAGCTTATTTAAAAGTAAAAGCTCTAAAATGCATAGTAACAGCGTCTTGATATATTGAGCAACAAAGATAAATAAATGAATTATATTGTTTTTTCTTCTTCTTTCGTAATGCGGTAGATTTTATGATGCAATTTAAACTAATCTTCGAAATATATAAAAAATCATTATCTAGCAATAAAAAAAAATGAATATTTTTATCAATTACAATGCTTGTAGTAAAAGAGAATTGAGGATGGTGATTATAGATGATGGGATTCATTATATATTGTGAAAGTTATATTTTTATTACCATGATTTTGCATTGTTGTTTTTATATTTTTATTACCATGATTTTGCATTGTTGTTTTACAAGCATATATTTATCTATAAATACTAACTTAGATTGAGTTAGGTTTTTTTCCTTTATTAGTGTCATTGGTGTTTCTTTAGAGCATGGATGATAATTCTTCTCTAAAGAATGTGGATATTGTTATAAATTATATATTATATTATAATTGATGAGGTTTGTATGTACTTATATGTATATTATATATATTAGAGAGAGAGTGTGTGAGAAAGTTTTCGTGAGTTGGAGAAAATGAATAATTGTGTTTCTTCACCCTCTTTCTTCCAATCGAAACATACATATTTATAGCAAATGAAATAATATAAAATATTAGGAAGTCGGCAACTTTTTACTAAAGTAAGTCGGCAACTTTTCCTACTTCTAGATGAATAATTATAATAATTTTAACACTCTCCCTTAATTATTCATCGACATATTTTGTACTGCCTCGTTAAAAACCTTATCATGGAAAAACCCAGTGGGACAAAAACCATGACAAGGGAAAAAGAGTGCAGTCTCCCCCTGGAAAAGATGTATATAATCTTTTCTTTAATAGATCTCGTAGATGACGCATTCCGATACTCTGAACATGCTTCCTGAATGTTGTAGTTGAAAGCGCCTTTGTGAATAGGTCTGCAGCGTTGTCACTTGAGCGAATATATTGAACATCAATCTCCTTATTCTTCTCGAGTTCTTGAGTGTAGGAGAAAAATCTCGGAGAAATATGCTTCGTCCTATCGCTCTTGATGTAACCTTCTTTGATTTGGGTAACATATGCAGCATTATCTTCAAATAATATTGTTGGCTCTTTGCTGATGGTAATTCCGCTTGCTTCTTGAATATGTTGAGTCATTGATCTGAGCCACACACATTCTCGGCATGCTTCATGGAGTGCAATAATTTCTGCGTGATTCGAAGAAGTAGCGACCAAAGTCTGTTTCTGGGACCGCCATGAGATCGCAGTTCCACCAATTATAAAAACGTATCCGGTTTGCGATCGAGCTTTATGCGGGTCTGATAAATAGCCTGCATCTGCAAAACCAACTAGACCAACCTCGGGGTTTCTTGAATAAAATAATCCAAAATCGATTGTACCTTGAAGATAACGGAATATGTGCTTTATCCCGTTCCAATGTCTGCGTGTAGGAGATGAACTGTACCTTGCAAGTAGATTAGTAGCGAAAGCTATATCTGGTCTAGTACAATTTGCAAGATACATTAGTCCACCAATAGCACTCATATAAGGTACTTCAGAACCTAATACCTCTTCATTACTTTCACAAGGTCGAAACGGATCCTTGTCAACATCAAGCGATCTATTGACCATTGGAGTACTCAAAAGAGTCGCTTTATCCATATTAAAGTGTTTTAACACCCTTTTGGTGTAATTTGATTGATGTACAAAAATTCCATCTTTGAGATGTTCTATCTGAAGCCCGAGACAAAATTTTGTCTTTCCAAGATCTTTCATTTCGAACTCTTTTTTCATATAAGTTCTTGCATCATCAATCTCCTTTTGAGTCCCAATTATGTTCAGGTCATCTACATATACAGCAATGATCACAAATCCTGACAGGGATTTCTTAATAAACACACAAGGGCATATCGCATTATTGATGTATTCTTTACTCAACAAATATTCACTTAAGCGATTATACCACATGCGTCCGGATTGCTTTAATCCGTAAAGTGATCTTTGTAATTTGACCGAACATATTTCTTTAGATGATACTTCATGCATTTTTGATCCTTCTGGGATCTTTAATCCTTCTGGGATTTTCATGTATATATCATTATCAAGTGATCCATATAGATATGCAGTCACAACATCCATTAGGTACATTTCCAAATTTTTAGATGCCGTTAAGCTCATTAAGTACCTGAATGTGATTGCATCCATGACCGGAGAATATGTCTCTTCATAATCAATTCCCGGTCTTTGAGAAAAACCTTGTGCCACAAGTCGGGCTTTATATCTTGTTACTTCGTTTTTCTCATTTCTTTTTCGCACAAAGACCCACTTGTACCCAACCGGTACTACATCCTTAGGTGTAATAACTATAGGTCCAAAGACATCTCTTTTATTGAGGGAGATTAATTCATTTCTCATGGCCATTTGCCATTTCTCCCAATCAGGCCTTTCCTGGCACTCTGATACGGACCTTGGGTCTGGATCATCATGATCAATTTCTTTGGATACAGAGAAAGAGAATATTCCATCAGTATCATCTATTTCATTTCTCACCCATAATTTTCTATTTTGGGCGTAATTAATGGAAATCTCATATTTTCCTGTATCATGTTCATCTTCTGAACATTTCTCTTTATCTGGTTGTTCTGGAACCCTTTCATATATGTCTTCTGGACATTTTTCTTTATGCGGTTTCTCTAGAACCTTCTCATTTTGTTCTCCCAATTTCTTTTTCTTTCGGGGATTTTTATCCTTAGAGCCCATTGGCCTCCCCCTCTTTAATTGAACCTTAGGTTCATTTGCTCTGCTCCCATCAATTTGTTCTTCTGGAACATCGATTCTTGATGGAGCATTTGCAGCGGGTATATATGATTTAGTCACCCTTTTTGTATTTATAAATGCATCTGGCAACTGATTTGCCATCTTTTGTATGTGTACAATTTTCTGAACTTCCAATTCGCGTTGTTTTGTAGGAGGATCAAGATGTACCAAAGATGGTGCAAGTAATATCTTTTGGTATTCCCTTAACTCCTCCCCCTAACACTGGAAATTCATCTTCATTGAAATGGCAATCGGCAAAACGTGCCGTAAACATATCACCAGTTCTCGGTTCAAGATACCGAATTATACTTGGTGACGTATACCCGATATATATCCCCAATCTTCTTTGTGGCCCCATTTTTGTTCTTTGCGGTGGGGCTATAGGAACATAAACCGCACACCCAAAAACTCGAAGATGGGATATATTTGGTTCATGGCCAGATGTTAATTGTAATGGGGAATATTTATTATATGCACTTGGTCTTATCTGGACCAATGCCGCAGCATGCAATATAGCATGTCCCCATACATGAATTGGGAGATTTGTTCTCAATATTAACTGTCGTGCAATGAGTTGCAGCCGTTTAATCAAACTCTCAGCCATGCCATTTTGGATATGAATATGGGGAACCGGGTGCTCAACATCTATCCCCATTGACATACAATAATCATTAAAGGCTTGTGAAGTGAATTCACCAGCGTTATCAAGCCTAACTTTCTTTATGGTATAATCAGGAAATTGTGCTCTCAGCCTGATTATTTGGGCAATGAATTTTGCGAAAGCCGTATTTCGTGTTGTCAACAGACACACGTGTGACCATCTACTGGATGCGTTAATTAATACCATAAAATATCGAAATGGCCCGCACGGTGGATGAATAGGTCCACATATATCGCCATGTATTCTCTCTAAGAATACTGGAGATTCATTCCCAACCTTAGCTGGTGATGGCCGAGTTATAAGTTTTCCTTGAGAACATGCTTTACATGAAAACTTGCCCGATTGAAAAATCTTCTGGTTTTTCAACGGGTGGCCACTAGAATTTTGCACAATTCTTCTCATCATGACTGATCCCGGATGTCCTAGCCTTTCATGCCAGACTTTAAATGTACTAGTAAACTTCTGGTTTACTGTAACATATGATTCAATCATATTTATTTTTGTGCAATATAATCCGGAGGACGTCATTGGTAATTCTTCCAATATATGCTTCCTCTCCGATGTAATACAAAGATATTTAATGCCATTCTTATTCATGGTCTCTATATGATATCCATTTCTTCGGATATCCTTGAAACTTAATAAGTTTCTGTATGAATCGGGGGAATATAATGCATCATTTATCTCTAACTTTGTCCCCTTTGGCATTGAAAATCTGACTCTTCCTGAGCCCATAATAATCTTTACATTACCAGATACAGTACTCACGCTTCCAGCGGAGTCTTTCATTTCAAGAACGGAGAAATACTTTTTATCTTTAGTTATTGTGTGCGTCGTCGCACTGTCTACCAAACATATATCTCCGTCCTTGATCTCAAACTTTGACATCTTCTGGTGTCACAATATTAATAAAAGATGCATTAATATTAAAAACAAAACTTTATATAACAGGAAGTTATCTTACAACAAAACTAATTTAAAATGAAAAAAAATACAAGCAAATTATACAAAGCGCTTAGATGACTAATTATCATGTCACATTGATTTTAGTTTTCATTTATACCCATTGATACTTCTGGATCAACGAGGTAGTCTGCGACATCAAGATGATTATCATCATTCAGGCCATTAAAGGAAGGTCCAGCTTCATCGGAGATGAAGTTTGTTTCAACATCCTTCTCTTTTGCCTTTTGCGATTCTTGGTACAGATCGGCTAAATATTTCGGCGTACGACATGTACGTACCCAATGACCTTTCATGCCGCATCTGTAACAGGCATTCTCCGCTTTTCTTTTATTCGCGCGACCAACTTCATTTTCATGAAATCTTTTGTTGGTTTTTTCCGCGTTGAAATTATTTGCCTGGAATCCTCTTCATTGTCCTCGTCCACCACCTCTTCCATGACCGCGACCGCGGCCTCTACCGCGACCACGTCCTCGTCTTCGGAAATAAGATGCTACCACATTCGCTTATGGGAATGGAGCCGATCCAGTTGGACGGGTTTCATGGTTCATTATCCGAATAACGGGTGAATTCTCTCGCCCGGTATTGTTGCTGTAGGATTACATTTCCAGGATGAAATGTTTGGAGAGTTTTTTTAATCATATCATAATCACTTACACTCTCTCCACATAACATTATCCTGGAGGTTATTCCGAACAAAGCGGAATTATATTCACTAACACTTTTGTAATCCTCAAACCGCAGATTCAACCACTCATATTTTGCCTTTGGTAAGATCACATATTTCTGGTGATCAAACCTATCTTTGAGTGATTGCCAAAGATCTGCAGGATCTTCTTTCGTGATATATTCATCCTTTAAATCATCATGTATATGGTGGCGTAGGAATATCATGGCCTTTGCCTTTTTCTCATCGGATATCGTTTCCGATTTGGCACTGGTATCACCAGATGTCTTTTCCACTTTAGTGATGGCATTAAGAAGCCCGTTCTCTTTTAGGTGCATCTTTGCACTTGCTGCCCATGTCATATAATTTTTTCCAGAAATATCAAGGGTAGCAATCTTAAGCTTTGCCAAGTTTGACATGATAACTATATCACAAAATTTTAAACATCAAATTAGTGAACAGCCTCATTAATTTTAATTTTCAATTTAAAGAATCGTGATAAGATATTTAAAAAATATAATAACGGCAAAAATTAAAATAATTTCAGGAGGCAGAGCCTTCCATATATTAAGCAATAATAATTAAGAGAAACAATAAAAGAAATAATAAATCAATAGGCACAGTCTTCCACATAATCCAGGAGGCAGAGCCTGCCATATGATTATGGAGACACCATAATTAATTTGATCGAGGAGGCAGCGCCTACCATAAATAACGATCAACTTGGAAAAGATATAGCCTATTATATGGCTTTTCCACTGATAATCAGGAGGCATAGTGTGACACCCTAACCCGGTGAACCTAACCCGAGGTTAAGATACCAGCGAACACGTGCCAATGACCGTACTATACTTAGTAAAATTTTCGGCCATTCCTAAACCAATTCATTCAATTACAACTTAGCGGAAGTCTAACAACCTAAGCGGGCTCGCAAACATGTATAGGGGAAAACCAGAGTATTTTATTCAACTTCCAAACAAGGTTCACGAACAATAGTGGTTCCATAACTAACACCTTAACAACGAGATTATGTTCCAACTTAAGCAATAACAAAACAGACCAACCAATGTCAAACGAATGCTTAAACAAACATAAACCCCGTCCTAATCCATCCCTTCATTTCCAGCCTTGTCTCACGTGCTCCTTAGCCACTTCCATTACCTGCCACCATGAAAGGGGGCATAAGCAAACGAATTGCTTAGTGAGATCGGTCATCCCGTCTCACCAGCTAACATCCAACATTATTTATACAACAATCATAAGCCATTATTGCATTTAACATCCATATCAACGTAATAACACACACCATGTCAAACGTAATATCATACCAAACTCAACATCAAACATCAACATCTAACATCCAACACCAACATCAACATCTAACATCAAACGTACGCGAACGTACCAAACCGTGTTGATCAAACACCAAACATGATATACGTGTGCACACTATCATCACCTCAAATCGTATACCGAAGTATACCTATACACCGAAGTGTATCTGCCGTACGCGAACGTACCAAACCGTATACATAAGTATACATACACCGAAGTGTATCACCTCAAACACAAACAAGACTCCATGAGCCATACAAACAACCCTAGACATTAGCTACGGTTACGAACTCACCTTAGCAAACGGATGGTCGATGGAAAAACGCCCTTGGTACGATTGCTAACACCTTAGTAATCCGTACGGCTCACCCTAATCCATACGATCCAACCCACCACAAACAACAAGTAAACGTCTTAATAAAGACCACACCAATAGCAAACACTCACGGATCAGACCCAAACGAGCCATACGATCTATGAAACACACGGGTTCAAATGATCTTACCTAGATCCGAATCACACCACAACCAAACACACCCGAATGGTTGAAACACACCCACGGATGAGATCACCCACGTCCGTGAACCACCTTCACCTTTTGACAAACACGATCCTCAAAAATCAGAGCCAAACTTCTGATCAAATGAAGAAAACACTTAGATTCAAACGATTCTTACCTAGAATCTCCACCCTCCAACTTTAGCTCTTGATTTCGCAAATCCGACGAAGAACTCACGAAGAACGAAGAACGAAGAACGAAGAACTCTCTCTGCTTCTTGCTCTCGTTCTCTCTCTCTTATCTCTCTCTAAGTAGCGGAAATGAGAAATGAGAGAGCTCCCACGGCCTCTCTTATATAGGCCTTAAGTGCATTAAATGCATTAAATGCATTAAATGCATTAAATGCTCAAAACCCTAGCCTTGGAGAGAAAGGCATTCGGTTTACTCCAAACCGACTCAAACCAGCCCTTAACCGCCATCCATTTGATATATGATCCATGGCCCAAAGGCTCATTAGCAACAAACTCAAACTCACGGCTCATTAACACCGATCTAGCCGAAACTCGACCCAAGGGTGATAAAAACGTGACCCACGGGTCAATCTGCCGTGGCCCTCCATGTCTTAGGCAATTTTCTTAGTTTTTCCCAACCATGTTCGAATCAACCTCACTACCACTCGTACCAAAACTTA
>OVBL01000389.1:0-20421 GCA_900406555.1 Pseudoturritis turrita
TCATATCTTAGCATCAGCAATCGACCACTAGGGTCTCTTCCAGGAAAAGTTGAGACAAATCCCAGAGAGCACTGCAATGCAATATCAGTTCGGGGTAAAATGGAGATTATACGAGCACCACTCAAATGGGAAGGAGTAGAGGAAGCTGCGGAATCATTACCGTACATCCCTAGAATCCCATACCCTCAAGGACTGATAATGTATTGACAAAGAGAAGATAGCTGAATTCAATAAGATGGTGAAAGAGCTTTCTCCTGATGTCTCATTTGAAGAAGCACTTAGAGGCAATCCTGCATATCAGAAGTTTGCTAGAGATACCAGAGAAAGCCTTACAGTTGTCAAACCCCTCTTTGTTGAAGCAAGGAATACACCACCTCCTATGAAGATATTGCCTAAGGTGGAAGACTCTGGAAGTTTGTGGTTCCATGCTCTATTTTAGGAGTTGAATTTGAAGAACCCCTCTGTGATTCTGAATCTTCTATTAATCTCATGTCTAAGGCTATCGCAGAGAAGCTCGGGATTACTGAGATGAGACCTGCTCAGATATCTCTCAAGTTTGCAGATTCTTCCACCACGATTCCACATGGCACCATTCATGACTTACATGTTCAAGTAGGAAACTATCTTGTTCCTACTAATTTTCAGGTGGTGGAGATGAGCGAAGATCCTGATATGCCTTTGATTTTTGGAAGACCGTTTATGGCAACAGTGGGTGCAGTTGTGGATTTGCCTAATGGAAGAGTCTCATTCTCCAATATTGACAAAAAGATCTTCTACAAACCCATACCCACTAATGAAGCAACCAAAATTGCATCTTGTGTGACCATTATCAGTGGAGAGAAGTTGCTAATCGAGACAACGAAAGAGCTTGTTGCTAAAAGTGAGGTCAAAGAAGTCCTGGATGGAGACTCTCACATCGTCAACAAGGAAGCCCGTCAAAAGAACAAGGCCAAGGAAAAGGTGAAGAGCCAAAGAATCAAGGGAGATTCTCATATGATTTTGGTACCTTTGAGGTGTGTTGGCGACACGATTGAGTATAAGGTGAAGTCAAAGTAACTTCAAAACCTTTCTCCAAGGTTAGAGCTATTCTCACTCCAGAGTTTAAAGAGAAGGGTGCAAAAGCTGTGAAGGAAATGTTGAGCAAGGTTCTATAGTTTCAGATAACTGATCGGGGAACTTGTTTTGGAGCAAGTTCACATGCTCATCTTCCTGACTGATACATGAGACCGAAGTCAAGCTAATGACTCAAAACAAGCGCTTTGTGGGAGGCAACCCACCGGTAAGTGTACATACTTTGTTTTTTAGTTATTTTCTAACTTTTGGTTTTGGTTCTAAGTGTTTCAGGTTTCTTTTCAAAAAAAAAAAAAAAAAAACCGTGCAAAAACGGGGCAGATCGACCGATCCGGGCCAAGGTACGTTTTCTGCAAAAAAAAAAAAAAATTCTTTTCTTTTATTTTCATCTTTTGAGTCTATTTTACCTTTCTCTTGATTTATTTTCACGCTGGGACGGTGTGAAGTAAGTCTGGGGGAAGGTGTTTATCGTTTACTAACTCTATTTTCTTTCTTGTGTTTTCTCTTTGAGTCAGTCCAAGTTAGTTTATTGAGTCAAATCTGTTGGAAACTATGATATTTTTCTTGGTTTAGCGTGTGACTATTTCATCTGAGTGACCATTGCTGCAGAATCAGTTTAGATTCGACTAATGAAAAATCCAAAGGCTGACCAGTTAACTAGAGACGTCTATATTTCCAGCAGAATCCACTAAGCCCAAGCTAATTTATGAGCTCTTCTTTTTACCTCATCGATGTGACTGATGTTCATAGGATTTGACTCCTCGTCCATACCTGACAAATGCATGTTGTGTGAAAAGTGATGGTACTCCTCTCCCTTATTCTAAGTTAAATAAAAGCAGAGTAGATGAAAGGATTTTCTTTCGAGTAAAGGGTTAGAAATTTTTTTGGCGATCCCATTATTTTACTTCGAAAGGAATGATCACACAAAGGTTGGAAGCGAGGCTAGGAAAATTTCCCGTGATACCATTATTCGCTTACACATTTGAGATAAAAAAGAGAAGAAAAGAAGAAGAAATGATGAGAACATAATATGTATGGGGGAGAGAAAAACTACCAAGGATTATATGGTTTGTTTGTCATGGTATTGTACGAGAATGAGTCTAAAATTTCTTGGCATTGAGATCATCGATGAGACCCAGCGATGAAAGGCTTATGGACAATGCTGCGAAATTGTGGGTTGAATCTGGGAGGCTGTGAATGTTTGCGGAAAAGTACATGGTGGTTCGATTTGGATTGGTCTTCCAGTACGTGGATTATAAGCTGAGTAGTCATTACAACGCTCTGAAGAGAAGGTGAGTTTCCGCGTTTTCAAACTTCTTTCACAAACTAAGTTCTTTGTTTTGCTTGAGGGCAAACAAAGGCTAAGTTTGAGGGAGTGGATATATCATGGTTTTCACCGGTTTTCAACCATGATATCCGTTGTTTTATCGAGTCAAAGTGTGTTTTTAGAGTCTTTTATTTCTTTTATCTAGTCTTTACAGGTTTTAAGTCGTTTTGGAGGAAACACGGAATTTCGGGTGCAATTGGACTTATGAAGATGTGAGATCATGATGAAGCTTTGGAAACCTGGTGTTATTTGAAAGTCTTCTCTTAATTAGATTACAATGAAATTTGGAGACAAGATAGCCACTTGAGTTAGCTTTCATTTGGAGGTGGTTTGAAGTCATTCCGATCAACGGTTAGAAAGTTATGCCATTTTTAACGAAGATATGTCAATCTGGCGAGCAGCAGAAGCATGTGCAGGAGATGAGACCAGAAGGAGAAAGATCGATCCATCCAAATCTGGATCGATCCATCCAGACAAATCTTGCGCGCAGGAATTTTCCAGACCAAGCCAGATTGATCCATCCAAATCTGGATCGATCCATCCAGACATATCTGGCGCACAAGAATTTTCCAGATCGAGCCAGATCGATCCATCCAATTCTGGATCGATCCATCTGTTTCCCAGACGAAAAAAGCAAATTTTGACTTTCCTTTTTATCCCCAGAATTATCCAAACTCCACCAAATCCGACCCTAGACCTATATATACTTATTTTAAGCCGCTCTTGGAGGTAGACACTTTTATTTTCTACACAAGTTTTTAGACTTTTAGCTTTTGGATTTTGTAAGCTCTTGGGAGACGAAGCTCTGACTCTACATCTCTTGAGAAGATTTATGAACCCCTTTGGATTTTTATTTATTTGATTATGAGTTTTTCTTCATCTCCTTCTTGTTTCTCTGCATCCATGTCTGAGTAGTTTCATAGTTAGGTTTAGGGTTTCAAGGGAATTTATGAATAACTGAATCAGACATAGATAGGGATTTATCATCTTGTCTTCACCCATCGTTGTTCTCATTGCTTAGATTAAATTGATCACTTAGTCCCTGATTTAGGGTTTTATCTGTTCATCAAAAGTGTTATAGATTGGCTAGTAATCCCGTTCTTGTTCACGATGTTGCTGTAGTTGCTTGCACATGGCGCTGCTAGTAAGTCCGTTCTTATTCACGATGTTGTAGATGTTTTATTATGTTCTCATATTTGATCTAAGTTTTTTCTGCGGTTTGTGTAGATACTGATTAGGTTTTGCCTCATCTATTTCATGAAATTTTCGCTTATTGTTTGTTTTGGTTTAGTTTAGTTGAGTAATAGTGTTACTCCTCGTCATCCTACAGATAAAAAGAAACATTGAATCAGAACATAGAAAATATAAACACATCTAAATGAATTTTGGATTTATCAAGTTGTGTTCAATTTATGAGATCTATACCAAAGCAACATGTGCACAAGAGTTGGAAAACAAAACGGAGAGAATAATAAATTGGATTAGCATTGTCTAGTCCAGAAATCTACAACAAAATAATAAAAACGATAAGAAAACAGTTATAAAGAAATCAGATAAGCTCTCATGGAGAATTCAGCTCAACAATAATCGATAGAAGAGGAGCATCACAAGCAACAACACTATTGTTCAAATAAACTACACCAAAACAAAAAAATTTGTTCAAACTATCAACATTTTGAAGAGGCACTATAAAATAGCACCAAGATTACTAAATTTGACTGGAACAAACGAAGATTACTATGAAGAAAAAAAACATAACTAGTTCTGCAAACCTCGCAAACAGGGTCACATTTTTCTAATCTAACTCAGACGACAAATCAAATCATTCTATTCAACATATTTCTTACATCATCAGCCACAATGTGGCCTAACTCAGCAAACTTAATGTTTCATGGTGATGGCGCACAAAGTATCAACCTTTTACTAACAAGTAAAAATCAATTATTTGTCCAAGTGACAACCTTTAAATTTATAAGCTCTATCATTACTAGAGATGTCATAAATATAAGGCAACAATAGCGGTAAGTAGGGTTCGGTAGGGGTCGAACCCAAAGAAAGGAGAGACAAAGCCAACAAGACTAAGAAGTGGACTTAAGCTAGATGAAATCAAAGAGAAATTTTGGATTTTTTTTAATGAAAATAGATCATTGTAGAGAATACTAAAGATGAGAACTTTATGTAAATAGATGATTTTGAAATACTTTGTTTTGTAAATGATGGCGAGATTGTGGTTCATGGGTTAGGATATATATAGAAGATGTAATTGGTTGATTTTCTAGGTTAGATGCTCGTGAAAGAATATCTCAAGACGATAAACACACATACAATGGACTAGTCCGTTACTAGCAGTAAAAGCCCATAAGCATTAGCCACATTCAAGATTTCATCCCAATAACTAAGCTAGCTTTACAATCAAGTCCATAAAAGCCACAAGGATTCATAGAACCACGATTAAATGGCTATGTGACCCAAGCTCACAAAAGAGTATGTCAAGCATCTCTCCAAACTTAACTTTGTGAGAGGAAACTTAAGATCTAACCTTTTTAAAACAAGAGATCATTCTATATAGAGAGCTTTTAGATACAAGATTATGTCTAAACCTTCCAAAGAGAGCTTTGGACTAGCACTACATCTAGAGAAAAGGCATCTCAAAACATTGATCAACTAACAAACATCAACATCTTCTTAATCCAATCACCACAAGTGAGATCTACTCACTCATGAACATGGTGGAAGCAAAATAAAATTAAATAGATGAGATTAAATACATAAGCAAATGCATAAAGTAAAGACTTTAATGTAAATGCATAAAGTAAAGACATAAATTAAGAGCATAAAAGTAAAAACATAATTCAAGACTTAATTATAATTGCATTAGAAATCATAAATTTTCCCCATATCATATTAGATTTTACATGAGATCTCAATGGTATCTCTAAAGACCAATGGACTAAGAGAATGGAGAAACTTGTTGTTTTATAGAGAAATGAGATAGGAGAACTAGGGTAAGTTCCATGAGCTTGAGTAGTTTGGGTCTTGAACTTGTGGGCTTAAGAATGATGCAAAATGGGCCTTTGATTCGCATGGTCATCTACCGGCCGGTGAGTGGCTTGATGGATGCTCTTCTTCTCTTCCTCCGTAGGTGACCGGCAGGTGAGTGGCTCGACGGATGATCCACCGGCCGGTGAGTTGCTCGACGGATGTTGTATTGTCTGTTCTTTGCTCTTCCTTCGCTTATATCCTTCTCCTTTGCTTCTTTCTTGTTCTTCTTGGTATCCTTTGTCCAAAACATGCTCCAAGTACCTAGATGAAGACTCAAATATACCAAAAGACACATGCATGCTCTAGGACTCTAAAATGCGGAAAATAACCTAAATGCGATGAATGTATGCAAAATGCAAGGTGAAGCCATAAAGAAATAGTTAAAACCATGGCTTAAAACCATTAAAATATGGACACATCAAATCCCCATGAATCTACCTTTTGCTTGTCCATAAGCAAACAATCAAAAGTAGTAAGAAAGTTTTCAATGATGGCGGGACTCATATCCAAAAGAGAAACATAAAATTTTATATTTCAATTTTCAAAATCAAACGTACATGTCGCAAAATTCTTTTGGGAAATTTTTTAAATTCTTCACAACTTAACTCTAAAGCTAGACTCTTAAGTATTTACAAGTTATCATGTTTTCAACTCGTTAACATTCAAATTCATGACAATAAAAGTGAAGTCTTGCTATGGAAAATAAAATCATGATCAATCGGTTTTGTAGAAAAATCGGTTTTAGGTTTGAAAGAGGTAGTTAAATGTGTTTGAGGTTTTTTTCAAAATAAAATGCAAGTCAATGTGCAAAAGCAATAGAGAATGGAACAATTGATGTATACAAGAATTCTCTTTTATCAATCTACCCATCATTAATCTTTGTTCTAAATTAGTCGCAAGACTTAGCATTCTCTCTTGATTTTTTCTCTTGAATATCCCATCTCAAAACTATTTTCTTTTAAGGCATAAACCAACCCAATTTCTAGCTACTAAGGGGACTCTTTTTTAGTACTTAGCTCTTTTCATTTATGTAATGCATCCAACACTTTTCTTATGAAACTCTTTTTCGTATGGTATTGATTTTAGAGTAGCTCACTACTTAATTAAACACATAGAGTTTTTATTTTTATTTTTAATCATTTCCTTAGCAACTTTTTTCAATAAACCGTAGTGGTATTATCCCATTTTTCCTTCTTTCTTTTTGATTCTACACACTACCCAAAAACCTCTCAAATGTTTCTTAAGCTCTAGCCCTTGATTTCCTAGGCTTCCCTAAATGAAAGAGAGGACTTGTCGTTCCTATCTCGAGAGATTTTGCATATGAAAGCACAAAGAAAATGCATCACTCAAAAATTGATTATTGTTTGAAAGCAAAATGTTTGAGTTAAGGTGTGATACTATTTTAAAAATAAAAATGGCCACTTGGATCAACAAAGTGTGGTAGAATGATTAAAGGAGGTCTTGTATTCAAATCAGCTCGGAGAACTACAAAAAGGCTTTAGAACTACTCGGTTCATATTTTAACGCAATTGATTACAAAATAAATTAAATCTCCAGCAAGGAACCCAAAAACTCTCTGGATCAAGCACTTGATGGTTAATAATAAATCATAGGGGCGTCGTATGAACATATATATGTTTTCAACGAAATGTGGTGCCAGCTGCTGCTAAACACAGGCCAATCCTCCACTGGTACGGCTGGTTGTAGAGTCTAACTCGGTTTAATATTCATTTTGTTTAGTATAACGATAAACGCTCTTGGCTCTCATCTAAGAAAAGGTCAGAGAGATGATAAATGTCAGAGATGGTGTTCCTAATATAAATGCATTCACCAGTAAGACCTCACTTTGTTTTATCAAAAGCGTAAATGATTCTCTAAACCACAACTGGTCCTTGTTACTAGTAATTCCAGCTACAGTGGCTCCGTTCTAATTATTGTAAAAAAAAGTTACATTTTGCTCTTGCTATATATCTACATCAAAATTTTTTAATATTTATATGATTATATCAAAACAGTTGACATAAAATGCTCAAAACATAGTGACATAATAATCGGACTATGGTTGGGTCATCCTCATAATGAACATTTTACAAGATTGCATGTTATTAGGTCTATACCAATATATACAATTCATGAGAATGTCTGCCCTTTAGGGCTGGGCACAATTACTTGTTACCCACCACGTACCCGTTACTTGCCTTGTACTTGGTTTGAAAATACAAGTACTTGTACAAGACAAGTCAGGTAACAAATATCAAAATCTGAATACTCGCAAGTACAAGCCGAGTAACAAGTATCATAATTTTTTTTGTTTATTTGTCCTGTCTTGGCATTTCTCTAACCAATACAGGAGGCTAAGATTGAAGACTACTTCAAACCGATAGACAAGCACGCTGGTACCATAATGGAGATTCAGCTTGAAGGAGAGAAGAAAACGATGGGGACAATGATGACCACAACACAGCAGGAAACTATAAGAAAGATGTAAGTTTTCTGCAATTTGGCTTCCTATCCATATTATTCTGATTTTCTTCTGGGAGGTACTTTCCCCAGTTTGATCCTCAGTAGCATTAAACCTATTGGAAAGCTCGTGCATAAGAAAATAGCTCGCTGTTTAATTCTCAAGACCGGTAAATTTAGTGGGAAGATACGTAGTTTGCTTCAGATTGATATCAACTGTGTTGTTTTTCAAGATCTGTTCCTAAGCTAGTAGTTCGACACACGTGTACAGAAGCTGCTTACGACGCTACAAGCTGCCCGTGTAAAGGTGTTCCCAGGGGAATTATAAGAAATATGTCTTCAAATCAAATCACAAGTTTCTTTTCTCTTTCCGCCGAAACCTTACGTAACATAATTTCAAGTATCTAATTAAGACCAATGAGACTTTGTTCTAACGCAAAACAGAAGAAAGTGAGTTTCTTCTTTTTACTTGCTTTGGGAGGGAAGAAATTCACGCATCTGATTCCCGAGCAAAGTCACAAGCTGCTTCGGACACATCCTTCCAACAAAAAATATACACAATTTCAGGTGGTAAGATTTACTATAATGGTCTTGGGATATGGAGAAAGATTTTACAAAACAAAAAGAGGAATCGGTTTTGTTACTTTTGACGTAAATTCATTCATCGTAGAAGTGAGCCTGAGTCATTTCGATTCTCTTCAAATCTGCCTCCCAAAGCCGTATCTGCCAAAACCAATGCATTTCTATCCATCAGCAAAGGCCCAACGAATTGGGAACGACGGGAAGTGGAGACAGTATACATGCTTTCAAGCTATAAAACCAACTCTCTTCACGTTTTAGGCGGGAGGAGAGAGAGAGAGTGTCAAAACCGCGTTTTCCCGCCAAAACTGCAAAACCGCATTTTTCCGCCAAACCCGCAATATTACGTTTTTCCGCCAAAAAGGCAAAATTACGTTTTTCAGTCAAAACCGCAGAATCGTGTTTTCCGCCAAAGCTGCAGAATTGTATTTTTCGTCAAAATCGCAAAATTACATTTTTCCACCAAAATCGCAAAACTATAAAATTGTATTTTTCTTGTCAAAACCGCAAAATTACATTTTTCTGCCAAAACCGTAAAATTGTATTTTTTCCGCTAAAACTGTAAATTTTCGTTTTAAAAAAAAAATTCAAATATTGAATAAATTTTTTTGATCTCTAAATTTTTTTTTATTAATTATTATTTAGTTGAAATATAATTTACAAAATGATAGGATGAACATAAAGATATGTCTTTTTAGTAATTTGTTATTAGATGCGTCTAAATATTATTACAAAGTCGCAAACAAATAAAAACTGCATCTAAATACAATATCTAGATGCAAATGCCAAAACTAGAAATGAACAATATCCGGATACTGCGTCTAGATACTGCGTTTGGCTGCAGCATCTATATACAATATCTGGATACACAAACGAACAGCCCCTAAATATTTCAAGAAACACATGAGCAGGGTTTCAGAGGTTTTACCTTGCAGACAGACGTAAAATTTCACACACTAAACACTCGATCATAGGTATAAACTATACATATGTTTTCCTTGATGGAAGGTTAGTTTTTTCAAGAGAGGGAATAAAGATGAACTCATATGAAAATTCAAAGCCACTATTTATAAAATTATAAAAAATGGTGGTAAAATGTTTTCCGTTTTCAACCGTTATCGAATAGAAAAATAAAGAAATTTTTTTATATATTTTCATCAAATTTCTGGCAAGTCAAACCGCGTATAAAAAAAAAATCGGCGTAGAGATTCTCTTTAAAATTTTTTTTTTTTGGATTTTCAGAGTTTCCTCTGATTTTGTTGCTGCCATAAGAAATCTGAGATTGATTTCAGCCATAACATTTCTGTTCCACGGGAGATTTAAAAATTCATTTTGAGTTTGCTTTCCTTTGCAAGTGCTCTTTAGCTATTGATCGTAATATGTTTCTTAGCTATAGAAACCAAAACCAAAAATAAACTACCAAATAATTCTACCCTTTCACGAGAACCACATCAAGTGCTACTTACAGTACAAATCTTTGACAAAGAAATGGCTACTGCTTAAATAACTGAACCAAGAAGCAAAGATTGCCTTCAAGCTTTTCTTTGGTAGCTCATATCCTATTCACTCATGCGAGCCAAGCCTAGGCTTGGAAGATATTAGCTCGTGTAAAAATCAAATAATAGACAAAATGTCACATCCCTAGCCCACTATTGAAAAAAAAAATAAAAAAAAAAAAATATATATATATATATATATATATATATAATAAAGAAGAAAAATAGAAAACAAGGTGGAGAGAGTTGGTGAAAAGAAGAGGAAGAGAAGATAAGAAATGAGAGTATAGAATTATATATTCTGGTCAAGAAACACTCTTTTTGTCCAAAACACAAAAACTTTAATTTGAGCTAAAATGCAACCACAATCGTCCGAAACGTTATTTTGAACCGCAACCGCCTGAAACGCTATTTTCAACCGCAACTTCCAGAAACGCTATTTTCAACCGCAACCGCCCGAAACGCTATTTTCAACGGCTATTTTTTCGGACTCAGTTTTTAGACGTGATTGCTAAGGTGAGGAGTTTGGACTTGTGTATTCACAATGCCTGGTTATTCTTTTCCTTATCCGTTATATGCTAGGTTAATGATGATTGTTTGAGATAGGATTATTGTTGATCAAGATCATGAGCATAAGTATAGTTTGATGTTGTTATATAAGTAAAGAATGGTAAAGAGTAAGGATGATTGTTTGAGATTGTTAGATAGTTCTGCGGACAATCGCGTACGTAACCCCGTTGCAGAACTATGTTTGTTTGTTTGTTGGACTACATACGATCGCGTATGTAAGCACGTTGTAGCTCCATTAGGCCATAGGGGGCCAGTGACGGAGAGGACAGACCCAAAACATGAGAAAGGGGTTGGCTCCACCGTAAGTAGAGAATGAGCTTTAGAGAGCCGGTAAACATATGAATGATAATGCTGTATGACAGTAGTATGATAGGTTGATTGTGATTAGGCATGCTAGGTTGTGTGTTGTTTGTGCCATTTTTAATTTAGTATATGCGTATAATGTTTGGAATGATTATGTATTGTGAATCACTGTGGGTTGGCGTGGCCGCCTCCCTCACTAAGTAATTAATTACTCACCTCTCTCTTTTTCCTTTTTCAGTGTGTGCAGGTATATTTTTTGTATTGCAAGTTAAGGCGCGAGACCTAGGGTTCAAAGTGATCGGGGTCTGATGTTACAGAAAGCATAATCTATAAGTTAACGATTTATTTTACTTGCATTAGAAATTTAGAATTAGAGAAAAGAAATATAAAGAGGAGAACGCTCTAGCTTTTGAAAAAGGCAAGCCAAAAACTCATATATTCTTTTTATTTTCCTAGAGAGAATAAAGAGCGGCTGTTGGGAAAAGCGTCGCATAAGTTGTATTTCTATAAACTAGTTGCATAAATCAAGAGAGATTGAGAGAAATCAAAGATAACGTTGTTTGAGGAAGCGGTATCTTCTAAAGTAGGTTGGACAGGATCTTTGTCTTTGTTGGTTTGTGGGTTTGTAACGGCAAAGCGGACATATAAAGTGTATCTCAAGCCAGGATTCGATGCATGTAGCGTGGAAGACATGAGAGCAAGGCATACGGGTTGCTTCCTCCCCAAGGAACATTCCCTCTTCACAAATCGCACACGGCTCTAGCTCATCCATCTCGTGCCCATTTACCTTTCTCTTCTCCATTTTATCAAAATCTGTTGCGGTCGCTGGTTCCAAGCCGCTACATAAGGAGATGCCATACTCAATCGCCTCTTTCCTTGCTTTTATGCATCTATTTTCCAGATTGAAAGGCATTACTTGGTCTTCCCCCACCACATCTTTAATGCAACTCCTCCACAACGCCATTGACACTATATCCTCGTTGTTTTTGACACGTCTCTGGATCATCTTCCTTATCCCCTGGTCAAGCTCACAATGATATTCCTTGTCTTTGCTTTCTTGAAGCATTGTCTGGAAATCAACGCATGATACCATCTTGGTTGTTTTTATCACGCAAACTTTGACTTGAACCCATCTTCGTCCTGACCAAAGCTCCTTGCTTTTCATTGTGTAATCTACAAACTTGCTAACAATCTCCACCTTGTCCTCGAAGGTTAAACCAACCAGTGGAACATTCTCGTCCATCTCACGTGCCAAAACTTGGTAAGGATCATTGTTGGATTCTAGTGTGGTTGTGAGATAGGATGTTGGAAATCGGAAACCGTGTTCAATAATGTCTTCTAAATGATAGCGAAACAGTTTCTTTCCGCGCCACTCATGGTCACTTGCACAAACATAAGAAACTTCAAGGTTTATGAAGAACTGTGGGTAGGGGACGGTCTCCTCCAACTCTGTCCAATCGGCCACCAGTTTCTCTGGGAACTCGATTTCCAATTTTGCATCAGCTCGCTTATGTTGTATAAAATACATCCATCTACCATATATGGGCCTCTTAATGTTACGAGTTAGAGGTCTCTCTTCGGGGACTTTTGCACACTTGGTATGGTCAACCTTACCACAGCATTCGCAAAGCATCCCATTATATCGGTACTGAAACTGAATAAAGATTGGCTTGCGTTGCTTGCCGACGAAATAACCAGGATTTAAGGGTTTTTCAATATCAATCTCGGCACGGACACAGAAGAGTCTTCTCGAGGGATCAATGAATACTCGCTTAAGTGGCTCATTACTAAGCTTTTTGCCAATGCGTCGAGCTTCTTCTAGTGAATATTGGGATAAGGGCAAACCTTTTACCCTAACCGACATGGTAACCCTAGAGAAGTCGATTTCAGTCACAGAGCCTACGGACGGCAATTCCTTGAGCACTAAAGCAACGCGTTTGCTCGACCCGATTCCTATGGATACAACCGCTTTCATGTCCCTCTTCAATAAGAACTCAACCAAAATCAAACCCTTGTCCAATGGAAACACATCGAAGCCTCTCAAACAAAAGCTCCATTTTCTCCGAAGTTCTTCTTTTAGTTTCTTGTCTATGGTCGGTGCTCTCAAACACATAAAAGTCACGTGACTTATAAAATACAATTTATGGGCCGAAACACTAATTTATCGAGCCCGTTACGTTTATTGTTTTTTAGCTTTACATTTAATATTTTAATGGGCCCAAAATATGTTTGAGCCCAACCATGTCCTCTATATATAGTGTCTTATTTTTTAGAGGAACAAAAAATCATTTCTAGATGAAATCGTCTTGTTCTTGGTTCTCTTATTTGTCTTTCCTGTTTAATTATTTTCTCATTTTTGGTTCTTCTTCATGATTTTAGACTAAAAGCGGATTTTTTTTGTTTTTCTTGTTATTGTATATCCGGTATTTTTCTCTGTTTTTTTTTGTTTGTTTGAAATTGATTGTTACTTCTCTGTTTATGATTTTGTTTATTCATGTTATCCTGTATTTAGTTAGAATGTATAACGTATTTTAATGTTTTTTTCATATATTTTGATGTTTTTTGATAATAAACATCGCTTTGTGTACTGTAATTTGGGCCAAGAGAGGCTGATTTTGGGCCAAGAGAGGCTGATTTTTGTGCGAGCCCAAATTTAAGAAAGAAAATCTGTGTATCTCTGTGTTTGAAAATAATCAAATCTTCACATATTGATAACTGTTTTTTTTTTTACGTTGTTCACTAATTTCAACTCTCCAAATCGTCTTCAAATGATCAGATTTTGAATTTTATGCTCATATTTTTTTTTAATTAATTTATTTATTTTATGAAAATGAAAACAATTAAAAACAAGCTTGTTGGACAAGCTGATCAGTTGTGGCGCAGCCCAGTTATTTAATCCTATCAGCAAGATTCTCCTCACTATTTGAAATATTTAGATTCCCTCCCATTCCTTTGCCAAAAAAAAACTTCCCTCTTCTTTTTTCGTTTTGAAATTTCTCTGCTCCAAAAATGGAGGTAAATTCTCTTCTTCTTGTTCGTTCTCTGCAACCTGAGAATATCTCATATTTGATCGATTTTTCTCTGATTTGTGTAGATTCCTCCGACTGATGAGATTCCGAAGCTCCTTCATGATCAGGTTTTGTTTCATCTCTTTCGTTTTATATTCTAAATTTGATTTTCGTTTTTCTGATACAATTCCCAATCTGTGATAGAGAAAACTGCCTCTTACATGGTTGCTATGATTCGCATGATCTTCTCATTCATGATTGCTATCTCATATTTGATAGAGTTTTCTCTGGTTTGCTTCATGTCTTCCATGAAATTTTCTCTTATCTTGTACTTGTAAATTTGATTTTCTCTTTTCTGATCCAATAATTTGATACTTCTAAATTCCTCCTACTGATGAGATTTCGAAGCTCCCTCATGATAAGGTTTTGTTTCATTTCTTCTGTGATATAGAATACTTTTTTTCTGATCCAATTCCCAATCTGTGATATAGAATACTGCCTTTTACATGCTTGCTATAAATCCTGTATATATATATTGTCTGATCTGATTCTATCTTTCCTTTTAATCTTCATGTTTGTAGATCTTTGTGGCTCCTGAGCCAGGACAGAATGTGGCTGCTGAGCCCGGACAGAATGTGGCTGCTGAGCCCGGACAGATTGGGGTAAGATTTTTTTTGAATAATGGTTTGTAGTTGATCATCATCTTATTTCAGTTTGATGATTACTGTTCTGATTCTCTGTTATATATTATTTCAGTTTGAGGATCAATTGCTCATTGATGTCTCCAATTTCTTTGCTGCCATTGAGCACGAGCAGTTTATGGATGAGATATTGATGGATGCATCTCATCTTTTTGTTGAACGGGTTAGTCTTACGAATGTTGTATTCTCTGTATCTCTCTTATCTTACTCTGAAACTGTTTAAACTCTTTGTTTTTCCTGTTCTTTTAGACTCCAGAATATTTGATTTTCTCTTATCTTGTAAATTTGATTTTCGTTTTTTTGATCCAATTCCCAATCTGTGATAGAGAAAACTGCCTCTTACATGGTTGCTATGATTCGCATGATCTTCTCATTCATTATTGCTATCTCATATTTGATAGTTTTCTCTGGTTTGCTTCATGTCTTCCATGAAATTTTCTCTCATCTTGTACTTGTAAATTTGATTTTCTCTTTTCTGATCCAATAATTTGATACTTCTAAATGATTTCGAAGCTCCCTCATGATAAGGTTTTGTTTCATCTCTTCTGTGATATAGAATACTTCTGTGATAGTATCTCTCTTATCTTACTCTGAAACTGTTTAAACTCTTTGTTTTTCCTGTTCTTTTAGACTCCAGAATATTACTGCGCGCTTGTGAAGGAAAGGATAGCAGCTTGAGAATCTTAAGAAACGAGAAGCTAAGGCCAAGAAAGGACATAGTCTGCCAAAGCATGTCCAAGAGGAGAATTCTTCGAAGAAGAATAAGATGGGGAATGTTGTTAAACAGAATAATAGGTCAGCAAATGCTATCCATCACACTGGTACAAAGAAGGGCTTTAAGCCATTTACCTCTTTTTGAATGTTTCATGTCTGAAGTTCTTGAAAGAGCTAAATAAAGACGCATGAAATGTCCATTTTATCAAAACTTTCGTTTAGTTTTTGTACTTTTTAATTCAGCAATGCATGAGTCTATGATAAAGTGATCACAATTATTAGACAATAATATCATATAGTTACAATACCTTTTCAAAGGAAAATTGCAATAATATCTAGTTAATTCTGCAATATTGAACATATAATTTATATGTCATAATTTAAGCTTTTAATCGTGTAAGCTTTTTCTTGGGCTTTAATATCCTCGTCCCTGCACCGCCAGATTTTTTCTGCTCTTCCTTCAGCTTCCAATAATGTTCTTCATATATTTCTTTACACAACACGTTCACAATATATCTTCTCATCAGAACAAGTAATACATACACGGAAGTTGGAAATCGTGAGATGGTTTTATTGTGAATCGTGAAATCGTGTGAGCAAATTTTGAAAAAATAGAAAGCGCGGGTGTTTTTTTTTTTTTTTTGTGTGTGGTTTTTTTTTTTCCACTTAAATTTGTTGATTTCTTAACTTGTAAATAATATCAAACAGAGGCCAAAAGCATATCCCCAACACTAGCATAATGGAAACAGAGCAAAGCTCATGAACCAAAATCAAAAACAAAACGCTAAAAGATAGAGGCTATACTCTCCTCAGCCCAAAGAACGACTAAACAAAGATGATCGACAAACAAGGCTAACTACATACAAACCTCTTAACCACCGTGGTACTCCATCCTCTACATATGTGTATTCTGAAATTGTAAGTCACGCTTTTAGCTATCTCTGTTGTTCCTCTATTGCCTTGGGAGTGCTCAAAACAAATATCCCAATCTTCTTGATTCAAAGTCATATTCAGTAAGGTAGCAATATAACCTATGAACGTAGGCCATTCTTGTGGCTTGTGCAGAGCTTTAATAATCTCCATTGAAGAAGTAGCGAATGTAATGTTCCTTTGATGGAGACTCCCAGCTTTTATTTTTGGCATCAAAACACGACAATACCTCTGCATATGATCTCCTGCTATGAAGTAAAACAGAGCCTGTATTATCACGCAAAACCCAAGCCGCACCTGATATGGTTTTAGACTGTGACCATGCAAAACCAATATTACATTTGAGCCGACCCATCTCCGGTTTAATCCATCTTTTTTGTGTATCAAATCTTGCTGCCATTTCTCCATTTCTCAGACACTGAGCATTTAACCATTGGCGTGTATCATCATACGCTTTTTCCACTGTTTCATTAGGTGGGAAGGACTTACCTTCAAACAAATAAGAGTTTCGGTTTTTCCAGATTATCCAAACCAACCAAGGTGCCACTATTCTTGCATCCTCCTCAATATCCATTCGGTTTTTGAGCTGAAGAATATAATGAACATTGTCAAAGATTGAGCTTGAAAAGCCATTGATCGGAGACGGAATATTCGCTAGGGCCCAAATCTGCCTTGATAACGGACATTCAAACAAGACGTGGTTAACTGTTTCAGCCTCCTCAGAGCAGAACATACACCCCATGTCACTGCATACACCTCGTGTTTTTAACCTCTCCGCCACCGGTACCGCTCCATTCAAAACCTTCCACAAGAATAGCTTGATTTTTGGACTTGTTTTCACCTTTCAACATCCTTCATGCAGCTCATTAATCGAAGGTTGTGCCTCTGCCTTTTGAAACAGATCCTTATGCTTTCGACGACTCATGAAATCATATCCAGTCTTGACCGAATAAATCCCATTATTGGTGTGAGCCCATACAAACGTATCTTCCTGGTTGTGAATCAGTTTGTGTTTCATAATTAACCGAATATCCTCACCCGTGAATAGTTCACTAAGAACTTGTGCTTTCCACTTATGAGTATTTTGGTCAATCAAATCGTACACCGTGAGGTCAATATTCATCGAAGATAACCTTCCACCTGGTCTTGTAACTTGGTTATCGTACAACCAATTGTCAACCCAAACAAGAGTTTTTTTCCCATTACCGATTGATCTTTTAAGTCCTTTTTCCATCAACTCCCTCCCAAAGATCATACTTCTCCACGCATAAGAGGGTCTCGTCCCACCCGGTGCGTCAAAGAAAATCTCCATTGACAAAATAACGACTCTTGAAAAATCTTGCGAAGAGACTGCTTTGATCATGTAGGATTCTCCATGCTTGTTTAGCAAGAAGAGCTTGATTGAATACTTGTAAATCTCGAAACCCAATCCCTCCTAGCTTCTTTGGTAACGTCAAATTTTCCCATCCGATCCAGTGTATTTTCTTTTTGTATTCCTCTGAATTCCACTAGAAATCCATCATGGCACTCGTAAGATTTCGACATAATTCCACCGGCAACTTGAAACAAGACATAGTGTACACCGGCATTGCCATTGCAACCGATTTAAGCATAATCTCTTTTCCTCCTTGAGTTAGATTCTTTGCGTACCATCCAGTGAGCATATTCTTACAGTTGTCCTTTATGTACCCGAGTAGTTGTTGCTTTGAACCACTTAAACATTCCGGAAGTCCAAAATACTTACCAGTTCCTCTTTCAAGCTCAATCCCTGTTCTAATTTTAATCCATGCTTTTATCTCCTCATCCACCTTATCACCAAAAGTGATTGCTGATTTTAATACATTGATCTTCTGTCCGAAACCTTCTCATAATCTTGGAAACCCTGCATTACACAAAAAGCTATCATCCGCGAATAACATATGATTGATAGAAGGTCCCGATTGGTGAAATTGAATACCTGTGATCAGCCGTTGCTCATCTACACATTTCTATATTAATCTTTTAAATTAAGAAGCACAAGTCACGTGGCAAAATATGATGGGTTTATCCCGTCCAAAAAGTTGTAAGATGTGATTGGTATGGACTTTAACCTAACTTTTTTTTTTTTTAAACGCTTGTAGAGAATTTAACCTAAAAATAATGTCAGATTTTGTAGGTTTTAAAAAATAAAAATCAGATTTTGTAGGCTTTTAAAAAAAATTGTCGAACCAAAAACAAAACATAAAGAAAATGACTAAGAGTTTTTAGGAGAAAATTTTAGGAGTTTTGAGATTTTTAAATTAATAAAGTCTAAATGGGTAAATTATGGCTTTAAAAACTTTTTTTTAAAGCCTCGACAGTCCACTTGCCGATCAAACCCGTAATTTTTTAACCAAAATTTTAGAAAAAATGTTGCTTAATTTCATTTGTTTCATTTTCTACTTAAATTAGTTTTTCTATTTCTTTATTTAAATTAGTCATTTTCAATATACAATATAAATTCTATATTTAATACTCGATAAATTGATAAACACAATAAATTAATAAATTTCTTCGGTCCCGAATTGGGCCAGTTCATAATATAACACAATTCGATAAGATAATAATTTTTTTAAAATTTTTATACAAACCTGGTCCCCCATTTGATCGGCACATTGTGCTGATTCCCAAGTCATGGCCTATGCTTCGGCCAACTGTAGTAAGCCTAGTGGGTCACGGCCCAAATTCTTAAAAACCTTATCATTCATTGCTTTTCAAATGTATCATATAATCCATGGAAATTCCACGATATCCGAGATCCTCCAAAATAGGTAGTCAAAATTTGAAAACGCCGATGTCAATGGGAATTGTCCAAGGTTTGCCGAGACCCGCGATAATTCCCAAGTCTGTAATGTCCGTGGGCATTCAAACAACGCATGATTGACCGCTTCTTCCATCCCGCACCGAGTACATTGAGAATCACAATTTATACCTTTGTTCCGTAAGTTTGCCACTACCGAAATACATCTGGAGAGTGCTTGCCAGATGAAATATTTTAATTTCGGGGGGCACTTGAATTTCCAAACCTGAGCCTGAAGTGGTCGGATGTCTGGACCATGGGGATGTGTTTCATATTCCCCCCTATAAACACCTTGTTCCGTTTGGTACCCTGATTTGACCGTGTATTTTCCGGACTTTGTGAAATGCCATCCTAGCTTGTCCGGTTGATTTTGTGAACCTAGTGCCATACTCCAAATAATCGACACATCTTCAGGAACTATTATTGCATTAAGCAAATCCCAATTCCACGAATTAGTATGGGGGTTTATCAGATGAATGACCTTGAACGAAGGGTAATTATTAACACCCTTACAGGTTGCTGGCCTCGGGCAAGAAACTGGTATCCATGGATCATTCCATACGGAGATAGAATTTCGTGCACCAACTCTTTTAATCAGTCTTTTGTTAACCAGAGGTCTAGCCGATATTGTACACTTCCACCCGTATGATGGAGAGTAAGATTTAATTGGATCAAGAGGATCCGAGTTGCGAAAATATCTCCCTTTCAACACCTTTGCAAGAAGAGAGTCTGGTAAATCGATTAACTGCCAAAGCTGCTTCGCTAACAAAGCCGAATTATAATCATCGAGTATGCGAAAACCCAAACCCCCTCCGTTTTCCCCCGACATAATTTGTCCACACTAACCAGTGTAATCCTCTTTGCCCACCATTTGTACTCTACCAGAATTTTGCCACTACACTAGTCAGCTTAGCAGTAAGTGATTTGGGTAGCCGAAAAGCACGACATAAAATAGGTTGGTAGTGCCGTTGCAACCGATTTTATTAAAACCCGATTTCCCCTCTTTGATAAGAATCTAGAGGTCCACCCGTTAATCCGGTCCTGCAACCTTGCCCGAATGAAGTGAAATTGTTTTTGTCTTTGCCCCCTCTCAAACTTTCTGCAATACCCAAATAAGTTTCCATACCTCCTACCGTCAATATACCCAACTCTTGCATTAACTTCATACGGGTAGCGTATGATATTCTCATATTTTACATCATTTTGATATGTTTTCATCACGTTTTCATCTCAAAATTGCATATAATTAAGGCATTCCTAGGAGAATTTGCATCTCTTTTTGTGTTTTATAGGTTTTGAGATGGTGATCCCGCTTCGAGGCGATTTGGAGAGTATTTGGTATGTAAAGTGATAGGGATTCAAGAGGAAACAAAGGTGGGTCAAACGGATGCAAGAAGGAGTC
>OVBL01000390.1:0-14584 GCA_900406555.1 Pseudoturritis turrita
GCTAGGACCTTAACGGTCTGCCCTTATCTCCTTCAGGTATATATCCTTGATTCTTAACATAGTTTATCACATTTTCACTAGGATTAGGTCAATCATTATAATTAAGTTCCTTTAAGGCTTGGGAATTTTCAAAATTCTTCGCGATATGGTAGTAATTGCTGTCTAGTGAAGAGAAAAAATGTGGAAGATATTGTAAAAACAGATTAGATGTTAACTAGCAGTTTGAAATTATTAGATTAACTGTGGTTTAATTGTTAGATAGTTCCATTAGGGGACAATATTTCTTTCCTAAGCTGTAATTAAGTCAAAGATGACGGTATGATACTAATAGTGACCTAAGTGAATAAAGAACATGTTGACTACGTAGTTCGAATATGTAAATTTCTAATCCAATACCTTAAAGCTATTATGTTAAATTGTTGTATATCTAGATTTTTAGAATGTAATTGTGATAGTAACATGTGTGTTTTTATTCTTAATTATGCAAGGTGATTCAAGAAGCTAAACATCCGATCCATTATCTTCGTCCGTGAAAACACAGCATTTGGTGCTGAGAACGAGAATGCATCCAAAGGAGTTTGAAGGAATTAGGCTCCTTCTCAATAATTCCCCGGACTTGAAAAAACTCACTTTTGATATTCTTCCTCCAAGCCCTTTCACGGTAATTTGATATATCTATAACCTCAAAATATAGACAATATATGGATCCTTTTTATTACTATTAGGGCTTATGATTTTCATTTGATATTTTGCAGAGGTCTTTGACATATGCTGGCATCGATCCAGGAACATATTGGCTTCAAAACATAACATATAAGTGTATGAGGAAGACACTTAAGGTTGTGGTGGTTAAGAACTTTGGTGGTGGCTCCAACGAGTTAAATGTGCTGAAGTATTTGATTCGGTCCGGTCGTGCGCATGGATCTTGTCTTGGGGTTGGGGCTGCGTTGGAAAGAGTTGACCTTTACGTGGGTAATGGGTGGAGGAAGGTCAAAGGATGTTGGCACGTGCCGGAGCTGAGATGTTGCAGAGAACTTCGAAGCGTGTGCAAGTTCTTGTGCACAACCCTTGAAAAGTTGGCCTTTTCAAGATTTTTCTCTAGTGGGTTTGGTTTGTCCCATTTAGTGATGTTTTCGAGTTTGTTTTATGGATTTTAAGGAAGGGTTCTTCCGTATCTTGGTTTGTTTGATTTTGTTTAATAAGAGCCTCGGAATAATGCTCGGAATAATGAGGACTTGGTCATGTATGTGAACCAAAGATGATAATAATGTTGCGAGTAATGTCAGATACAATTTAATCTCGTTTGGTTTCATTTAAATTAAAGTATTTAGTTTTTTTCTTTTTCCTGCTTGATTTCATTTTAGTGTATATTCTCTTTGGTACAAGTGGGTGATGGTCTTGAGAATGAATACTCATCATCATTAGTTCATGAATGATTTACGTTTTAAACCCGATATTATTAACGGTTGGATCCGGATATCGGTGAATGTTATGAGCTGAAAATTCGAAAATTCCACAGTTTACTAAAGATAAAACTCACTTTGGGTCTGTTTAACACAAGGATCGTGTGCAAGGAACATGTAATTATAAAATTTCACTTCAATTTATAGTTTTTTGTTTATCACTCATTTTCCATCGTTTGTCTTTCCGTGCGTCTTTAGCATTATTAAATTGATATATGTGCACATGTTTATGTATAATGAAAAATGTTTCTTTAAATTGATATAATGCATTTTCGGATGAATATAGTGTTGTTCAAATATAAAGGTAAGATTTATATTACGTGGGTAGACGTTATTTTCTCTATATGCGATCAGTAGTGTCCATATCGTAGTTAGTATTGCCGCCAACAATGAGAATGCAGCTTATGATTTCAATTTTGTTATAGAAGTATTTGATTTGTTGTTGTGTCACTTGCAAATCCAAATTATTTAATAAGATCTTATATGATCACACATATTGTGTAGTTACAATATATATATACTATTAATTGGGAAGCATTTTTAGCACTTTACCATTGAAAATCAAGTTTATTACAAAAAATGCCATTGGTTTGTTTTAGAAGAAAAAAGATTCATTAAGGGTAATTATGCCAAAATACTCTAATTTCTATCTTTGCAACCAAACACTCTCATTCATTTTTTTTTCTGATATCCCTGTTGCAAACACATTTAAGTTAAAAAATATGCGGATCCTCTTAGATCCGGTTCTTTGTCATTTTTGACCCGGTTCAAATCCATTTCAAAACACGCGGATCCTGTTAATTTTTGTTTCGCATCTTTTCTAAAAAATTAAACAATTTACTTCTCCGCCATTTATATACCAAACTTGGATATATCCAAATCTTCTAATAACATAGTCGCTTCTTTGATTTCGGAAATTTGAATTCCATTTAGCAATCCTAACAATATTAATAACTAATTCATTTAGGTATCTTACCTAACATATAAGGAACATTCATTACGATTCATAAATATATTTCAAATCATATATTTTCGAATCGGTGATTTCGAAAATTTTATTTTTCTTATTAAAAATGTTATTGATCCGTTTAATTGATCATCAAGATCTTTCCAAAAATATGGAGATTTAACATAACAAAGAGATATTGTGGTTCGACATCTCTCTTACCTTATATATAGTCAAATTGTATGCAATGCAAAACTTACACCACCTCTCAATTATCTTTGCCTGCGAGTTCTACAATTCATAATGGCCGCCCCTATTATCACTAGCCTCAACTCGGTGAAACCTTTCAAAAAAACTGGTGCATCCAAGTGAATGTTCTCCATTCATGGAAACAGTATATGAAGAATACCGGAGAAACCTTGGAGGTCATCTTGTTTGATCAACAAGTAAGTCTATTTATGTGCATCATACATTATATTTGTTAAATCCTTTGTATGATGTCAAAAATATGTTCACTTATTTATTTAAATATTTTATGCATAAGGGAATAAAGATTCATGCTTCTGTGAAGAAGTCTTTGATGGCACATTTTGAACGTTTGTTGCCTGTTGGAGAATGGAGAATTGTCCAAAACTTCTTATTGACTCAAGTCGGTGGACAATATCGGCCAACTAATCATCAATACAAGATGAGCTTTCTTACATCATCTAATATTACCTGTTCTGCTTTACGGTTAGACAATTTATTTTTTGGATTTGGTTACCTATCAAGGTGTTTTGGATGGTTCTCTAAATTCGAATTTTTTGATTGGTTTGTGTCCTCTACTCTCACTTAATATTTAAGTATAACCTAATGTGACACTAATTCTAATTAATTGTTTTACTTTGAAGGCATTATGGGACAAGTGACTAATTTAGAAGACATGCAAACCACATTTGTGACAAACAAACCAACAAAAAAGCTGGAAATCGAAATCAGGGACACGGAGTAAGATATTGATTCAAATCTCTTCTATACAATTTCTTTATGTACTATGTAGTATTAACCATTTTA
Organism: Pseudoturritis turrita; assembly: GCA_900406555.1. NCBI lineage: Eukaryota > Viridiplantae > Streptophyta > Magnoliopsida > Brassicales > Brassicaceae > Pseudoturritis > Pseudoturritis turrita. The sequence goes on from OVBL01000390.1 coordinate 3,463, forward strand.
TTTTGGTTTAGTGATGCACGTATCCCGTATACGCTTTGAAAAGATTTGTTGAACAAATATGGGAAGAGTGTTATGATAAAGCTGGTGAAATCGTTATTTGCTGGCTTAGGTTTGCTAAAATCCTTGTTTTCTGAGGTATGAGTTATTTGTTGTTGATGTTATCTGTTTATATTATTGCTTTTCTTGGTATAATCCTAACCAAATTAAATTTACTACTCGCTACATGCAGATGAGAGGTCAATAACCAATGCGTTTGATTCTTCTTCAGTGTTCATTAATCCATCTGGGAATCCGTTTTGATGATTTCAGGGGTTTGTAAGTAATACGATCCCTATTATATTAGGAATATTATCAAATATATTCATAATTAGTTAGTATAACTAGTGTGGTATGTCCAATGAATTTTTAGGCTGCCAATATAGATAGTAATTAATATTACACCATTAAGGTATATCATTGGTAGTGATTGTGGTGGGAGGAACAATGATTGATCCATCAACGTAGCCGACAAGGTCATATCCATCGAGAAGAGCGTGGATCTGGAGGCTCCACATAAAATAATTGGTCGAAGTGAGTTTTGTGACATTGGAGGTGTCGATATTGAAGATAGTTTGAGTGTTTGTCGTGATTGCTTCAGCAATAGCGGAAGGAGAGGGAGTGGTGGTCATGGCGGCTAAAGTGTTTTCAAAAAGAAAATGAGATTTTTAGGTTACCGAGACTCTGATACCATATAGAGAATTATTGATTAACTAATTACTATTACACCCTTAAGCTATATGTAAAATTACTATCTATAGCCATATTCTTAACTTGCAGATTGATGATCTGGAAAATGTGCCTGTGAAAATTAAAGCATGCATTGAAAAAACCTTCCAATTTGGTGTGGTCATTGAAATGCAAATTTATTTGGATCAAATGACACATTTAAAGTTCTCAAGGTAAGGTCGGGATCGTATGTTGAGATCATAACAGAGGATATTGATGACTCTGATGCAAATTTAGGTGACAACACTATGGATTCTGGTGACCATGTATGCTATTTGAGGTTTTATATTCATGTGTTCTGTTGAGAAATAAATCTATATCTTATATTTGTTGGCTACCTATTTTGCAGAGTATGATCATGATCATTGATAGTCAGGATAATCCTAAAGAATATTTGCCAGAGTTCAAGACTCCAACTTCAAAACATCAGCTTGAGGAAATTGTGGATGATAATGGACAATATTCAACAAACAAGAAGACTTGCAGGAACGTTGTCAATGTGGAGAAGATGATCAAGATTGAGAAGATTTCAATAATTGTTTTAGCTTTGGTTTGTTTTAATTTCAGAACTCTTGCAATGTTTTAGTTTCTATTCGGTTTATGATTGTATTTTTTTAGCTTCCGCTTTTCTTTAGATTTAGTATCCAAACCCGACTATCTATTTTTTAATATATTTAGTAATATATTATTAATAGTTATTAAATCAATTTTTTAACTGAAGATACTTATTCAGTAAAAAAGATTCGACTTCTTCTTCTTCAATAGAGAAATGGCGATTGCGGTTTTCTTTTTTGAATTGGATCCTTTGCAAACAAATTTCCGAATCAACGTTAAGATTATACGCAAGTGGGAAGTGGATATGATTTCTCCGGGTAACAAATTCGAGTTTGGTTTGGCTGATCAACATGTCATAATTTTTCCTTACATATTTCATTTTTCAATTTTCTCGATATAACAGTTTGTTTATTAGGATGATTTTTTCAATATGTGGGTAATTATAGGGTAACAAGATTCAAGCTACACTTAATAATGAGTTTAGTGGTACTCTTGGAAATATATTATTCCAAGATGAATGACTTGAAATAACAAAATTTAAAGTGAATCGTGCTACCGGGATAACAAGGACAACAAAAAATAAATACCACATCAAATTCTCTGAGACTACAGTGTTTACAAACATATGACCATTATCAAATGACCTGTTTTATTCGTTTACTTCATTACAAAATATTTTCAGCGGACTAAACCATCCAATATTCTCTGTTGGTAAGAATGATTCTTCTCTATATTATGTATGTGTTAGTATTTGTTGATATTATTTAATATTAACCATTTGAATCTTATACTAAATAATACAAAATTGTATATGATATAGTTATATTAGATTTGTTTGGAGCTTTCGTTAATGTTGGCGATTTTGAAGTGATTCCAGAAGATCCATATGAAACTCTTTATGGTGATATGAACAGAAGAATTCAGTTTTACCTGCGTGATATTGAGTTAGTAATTCTTAGACATAGTTTATTACATATTTATCATTTACGGTATTGGAACTATAGTTTGTTATAATATGAATTCTTCTTATGATTATGCTTAGATGCAGAGAACTAAAATGTGTAGCATATGGTGATGCTAATATTATCATTTGTGTCTTGCGTTTTTGGAAAATCGAGATTTTAAATGGTAAGTGTGACGTAATTTTTTATTATGAACATGTACATATTTGTATATTTGATAATACATTTATATATCATAATTTTTTTGCTAATAATGTAGACGGTACACGGAGAATTACTATCATACCTGGAGCATCAAGTTTTTCCTTCCATTCTCATATTAAAGAAGTAGAAGAATTTATGAGGATGTAAGTTTTAAAATGATAAAAATCTAGAAATGCTATGAGTTTCCATGAATGTATAGTTAACACATATGTATTTCTTTTGCTACTGGCCTCCTTTCAAGGATGATTTTAACGACATCCTCTGAATGATTGTAATATTATTTTTTCAACAAGTTATCTTCTTGAATAAAGCAGGCTTCTTCTTCATGTTGACCACATCTTATCTGTGCCTTTTTTATTTTCTTTCGGATCTTAAAACTAATAACAGTTGTTTACGCTTAGCGTTTGTTATTTCTATTTGGTTTCTATTTTTTGAATCATTTAGCCTCTACGATATTCAATTGATTTCTTTTTTTGAATAATTTATTGTTTTGACTAATCATAAATATATTGTCGTTACTAATTTCCTAATTCGTTGTTAGAAGCAAGAAATTAGCCTAATTGTATTTTGTTTATAACAACTCATTCCTAAATAGTAACAATCTGAATCATAAGAAATTTGGTTTTTTGTGCATCGACATAGTAAGAATACCTAATTTCTACTTCCTAGATGAGAAAGAGTAAAGAGTCCATTTGCCACAATATCAATCAAAAAGTCCATGTTCGAAAAGATCCCAAACTATTTCAACTAATAATAATTCGATTAATGGCCAGGAATGTAACAGATTTCTTCAAGAGAATATGTTTTTATTTGATATACTCTATAATTTACTATTTTTAGTATGGGTTTTACTATTTTATAATGGTTTTGCACCAAAAGAGGTAGTTTTTTTCGTATATGTAGTTTTTGAAGTCTTTAATAGGTTAAATCATCAAAAAGGATGCAAAATGGATCAAAATAAGTGTCAACTATGCTACAGACATTCACTCAAGTCAAAGAACCATCCATGTCACAATATTCACAAGATATGCAATTTCACAAGTTGTACAGAACATATGCACCAGAAGTTTATCCTTCATTGGAGCATTAACCATATATGTTGGAATTGGATGAAATTTGGTGAAGAGATAGATAATTGAGTTACCTTTCTAATGGAAATGGTTTCAAGTCATTTGGAGTTGTAGTTGAAGAGTTACACTTGATTTACTGAAGACATGGTTGTCTGGCTCGAAGGAGAAGCAAGCGTGGGAAACTGAAGGAAGGAAGGCCTTCATTGGTCAGGGTTTTTGCCCCATGTCTCGTGCCGATTCCCTCCTGACCGGTGCCCCAACATCGGTCAAGATCCTTGTTCAGTGCTCCTGTCCAATGTTCAACAGAAAAGTAATATTTCCTTTTTGCCCAAGACAAAACCCTAGCCGGCTCAGGACTTCTCAAAGCTTATATATACTTGTTTTTAGCCCCTTTTAGAGAGCAAGAAGCCACATATTTTCACCATAAATATCAGACACAAATTTATTCATGGTTCTTCATTGATTTTGATTTTAAGAGCTTCTAAGGGAAGATCTTGCCTTGTACTTCGATATAGAGAAGATTTCTATCCTTAAACTCTTTCAGTTCAATTTATTTATGATTTTTTTTATCTACTCTTGCTGCTGCATGTTTACTATTAACATGTTTGAATAGATTTCTTTTTAGGTTTTAGGTTTTTCATTGATTCCATGATTATGCATATTTGATATCGAAATTCTAGGGTTCATCTTATGGTTCTTCATCTAATTTGTATTTACTGCTTTTTGCTTGATTGACAATCTAGCTATTGCTTTTAGGGTAATATACTCATCGAAAGTGTTGTTAAATTATTTGAACAAATTTGGATGAGCAAAGCGTCATAACCTGCGGGAGTTGGATTATGAGCTTTGTGAACATATCGAACTTGGACTGTTAATGTATGTTTAACTACTTGATTACCTTCAGGAGTTACGTAATTTATGTTGTTTAGACATAGTTATTGGCGCTACGGGAGTGGTCAATTGTCTATTCGTGATTTGAGTTCTAGAACGCTTCTTATTAAATCCCTAAATCGATATCTATCTTGTGTTTTCTTGTGTTTCCGCGAATTACCTAATACCTAACTTCTCTATCATTTATTTTATTGCTTTGTTTTCTTTTAATTCGTTTATCATAAATCTAAAATCCAAACTATATTTTATCTTACCTTAATTCAAATCTTATAAATCTTTGATCCCTGTTTTCTCATAAACCTTTGATCCATGTTTTCTCATAAACCTTTTGTACAATTCTTTTATATCTACCACGTTTCATGCCATTTTTTTCTCTCACATAAATCTCTCTTTCCTTTTTCTATGGTCTTTAACTATGTTTTAATCTTTCCTTATGATTGGTTACATTACATGTTATACTTAATTCCTTTTTATATTCTTATTAAAACATGTATTTCTTTCTTATCTTATTTTCCCTGTTATACTTTTTCAAATTGTAGTAAATTATATAGTTTGATTTCACTTTTCACTATATATATATTAAAATATGATTCTTTTAAATAAAAATTATCTTATTATAATCTATATAATTTATTTTAAATATCATTTATATATTTCTTATATATCTGAAGCATCTTAAAACCAATAAAAATAGTTTTTAATATAATTTTAGTTTTTTCTGAGCCTCCAAATTTAAAATATATTACATAATTAATTAAATATGTTTTATAATATTAAACATTAAACTTATTTGTACCCCATACCAAAATTCTTTCTGGATCCGATTATCTTATCTAGTATTTTGAATTTTTATTTGAAAACAAAAATTAAACTAAACCTGTGGAGATAATTAAAAAAAAGACATTTAAGATTTCTCAGCGTTCCGTTCGAATTTCAACCTAATGTCCATCTCATTCATACTTAATTAAACTAATCAAGCTACAAATTTGATATTAAAACAGAGCTGTCTTTTATACCATGTTTGATGATATAGTTTCTCTTTTTGGTCTGGATTGATTCAAATCCGTTATAAGTGCCGATAAGAACGAGCATCTTATTTACTAATGAATTTTTATTTGGGGAAAAAATTAATTAAACCTGTGGAAATAATTAAAGAAAAAAACTTAAGATTTTTCAGTATTCCGTAAAAAATTCAACATAATGTCCATCTCATTTGTGCTTCAATAAACTAACCAAGCTACGAATTTGATAGCAAAACGAGCTATTTCTTTTACCATTTTTAAGGCTATAGTTTCTCCCTTTTTAGCCGGATTGGCTACAATCTTTTGTAACTGTCGATAAGTCGAACGAGTATCTTATTTAGTAATAATTTTTTAATTGGAAAAAAGGATTGCACTAATCCTGTGGAAAAAATTTAAGAAAAACTTTTAGGCTAGTAAAAAGTTTGACTTAATGTCCATCTCTTCCAGGCTTCATTAAACTAACCAAATTACCTAAGCTGTGGATTTGATATCAAAACAAACTATATCTTTTACCATTGTCGATGCTATAATATCCTTTTTTGTCCGGATTGACTACAATCCGTTGTAATTGCCGAGTAGCCAAACGAGCATCTTATTTAGTAATGAATTTTTATTTGAAAAAATATTTGAACCAAATCTGTGAGATAAGTAAAGCAAAAAATTTAGAAAAAAACATAAGATTTCTCGGCGTTTCATCAATTTTTTTGACCTAATGTCTATCTTTTTCAGGCTGCATTAAATTTACTAAACTATGGATTTGATAGCAAAATGAGCTATCTTTTTTACCATGTTCGATGCTATAGTTTCTCTTTCTTGTCCGGATTGACTACAATCCATTGTAACTGTAGATAAACCGAATGAGCATCTTATTTAGCAATGAATTTTTATTTGGAAAAGTAACTAAATCTGTGGAGATAATTAAAGCAAAAACTTAAAATTTTCCAGCATTCCGTAATTTTTTTTTGACCTAATGCACATCTCATTCATGCTTCATTAAACTAACCAAGCTACGGATTTGATAGCAAAACGAACTATCTCTTTTATCATTTTTGATGCTATAGTTTCTCTGTTTTTTTTTTGTGGATTGACTATAATCAGTTGTAACTGCCGATTAATCGAACGAGCAATAATGATTTTTTATTTGGAACAAAATGAACAAAAACCTGTGGAGATAACTAATTAAAGAAAAAAAACTTAAGAAAAAACTTAAAAAATTCCAGCATTCTGTAAAAAGTTCGACCTCATGTCCATCTCATTCAAGCTTCATTAAACTAATTAAGCTGCAAATTTGAAAGCAAAACGAGCGATCTCTTTTACCATTGTCAATGCTATAGTTTCTTCTTTTTGTTCGGATTGACTACATTTCGTTGTTACTACCGATAAGACAAACGAACATCTTATTTAGTACTGAATTTGTATTTAGAAAAACAAATTGAAATAAATGTGTAGAGATAATTAAAGCAAAAAAACTTTAAGATTTCTGAGTGTTCCGTCACAATTTCGACCTAATGCCTATCTCATTGAGGTTTCATTAAACTAAGCAAGCTGTGGATTTGATAGCAAAATGAGCAAAAATGAGGGTTCATCAATTCGGTGAGATAATTAAAACAAAAAGTATAGGAAGAAGAATCGGACCAAATCTAAAGTCTCAACACTATCTTCGATGTTAAGTGGTCGTCACGAATCACTCGCAAAACAAATTTGTAAAATGAGGACCAAATTTAAAGTCTTAAGCGGAACCCACTGTCAAAGATCAATTTTTTTACATATTCGTAGATCCTACGAGAATCCACGCGATTAAGGGGATTTGATGTTTGGTGTCTGGTACTGCAATAGATCCATACCGATTTTGAGAAATTACAGAGTCGAAAAAGATGATTTCGGTATCGATTTGCTTTCTCTCACTTGTAAGATTTCGAATGAGGACAAAAAAAACCCTAATTTTCGTCAGATTGTCGAAAGCTCATAGGCTTGAGACAAGAAAGATGATTGTTTGATTCTTCTGACAAAGTGTTATTGTCGTGTGGTGAGAGATGAGTTGTAAGTGGATGAGCCAATCTTACTTTTTGACTATGTGTCACTTTCACGCCGTTTCATAGGTACGGCACATATGGAAAACGTTATCTATATGTCACAGCCACCACAAAGTCGGGACCTTTCAACTCTATATATATAGAAGAAACTTATCCTCTGGAGCGTCATAGCCATTCGATTTTATCACAAAGACACATCTCTTCCTTTCGAGATTCACCACATTTCTCAGACAATGGATTCAAGCTATCAACCAGACAGATTATCGGCTCTACCTGACGAACTTCTGGTCATAATCATCTCTTCCTTGTACTTCAAGGAATGTGTCCAAACCAGTGTCCTGTCAAAGCGCTGGAGGTATCTCTGTCGCGAGACCAGGAACATTGCTTTTAAGGAATCTGAGTACGTGGCTGACGGAGACTGGATAGTGACTAGGTTTTCGTTTGTTCATTACATGCATCAATGGGTCTCTAGATTCCATGGTCAATTCATCGAAAGCTTCGAGATTTCTATCTGCATTCCGTTGGGGTTCGTGGCGGAGATCGAGTCACTGATCGAATTCGCCGTATCCAGAAAAGTCAAGAAACTAGTTCTTGATTTCTCGCACCCTGCTTGGAGAACCAGTAACCATGCATCAATGATTGACGTTATTGTTCAATTGCCCGCATGCGTCTACAATCTAACAACCCTCGAGTCATTGAAGATTTACGCGTGCAGGTTTGACCTTTCGAGATTCGCAAACCCGCGGATCTTGAGAAGCCTCACTATCGGTTGGGTTAAACTCGAAAAGGTCGAATCTTTGATCTCAAAGTCTTTTACGCTCGAGAGTCTAAGTTTCAATTTCTGCTGGGGACTTGATATCATGAATATAGCCGGGCAAATGAGAGAATTTGTTTTCCAGAACTGCGACTTCCCTTACATGACTTGTTCCTTTGACCTGCCTAGTGTAGATATCTTCAAATACTCAGGAGATATTCTTTGCCTTGAATTCGACAGAATGAATAAGATCATTAAAGAAGTATACTTGGATTTTGCGGTAGAGGGTGAATATGATGAACCAGACCACTCAACCATAGCAGAGGGAGAAATTATTTGCGGTTTCCTCAACGGTCTTCGATCTGCTAGGACCTTAACGGTCTGCCCTTATCTCCTTCAGGTATATATCCTTGATTCTTAACATAGTTTATCACATTTTCACTAGGATTAGGTCAATCATTATAATTAAGTTCCTTTAAGGCTTGGGAATTTTCAAAATTCTTCGCGATATGGTAGTAATTGCTGTCTAGTGAAGAGAAAAAATGTGGAAGATATTGTAAAAACAGATTAGATGTTAACTAGCAGTTTGAAATTATTAGATTAACTGTGGTTTAATTGTTAGATAGTTCCATTAGGGGACAATATTTCTTTCCTAAGCTGTAATTAAGTCAAAGATGACGGTATGATACTAATAGTGACCTAAGTGAATAAAGAACATGTTGACTACGTAGTTCGAATATGTAAATTTCTAATCCAATACCTTAAAGCTATTATGTTAAATTGTTGTATATCTAGATTTTTAGAATGTAATTGTGATAGTAACATGTGTGTTTTTATTCTTAATTATGCAAGGTGATTCAAGAAGCTAAACATCCGATCCATTATCTTCGTCCGGTGAAAACACAGCATTTGGTGCTGAGAACGAGAATGCATCCAAAGGAGTTTGAAGGAATTAGGCTCCTTCTCAATAATTCCCCGGACTTGAAAAAACTCACTTTTGATATTCTTCCTCCAAGCCCTTTCACGGTAATTTGATATATCTATAACCTCAAAATATAGACAATATATGGATCCTTTTTTATTACTATTAGGGCTTATGATTTTCATTTGATATTTTGCAGAGGTCTTTGACATATGCTGGCATCGATCCAGGAACATATTGGCTTCAAAACATAACATATAAGTGTATGAGGAAGACACTTAAGGTTGTGGTGGTTAAGAACTTTGGTGGTGGCTCCAACGAGTTAAATGTGCTGAAGTATTTGATTCGGTCCGGTCGTGCGCATGGATCTTGTCTTGGGGTTGGGGCTGCGTTGGAAAGAGTTGACCTTTACGTGGGTAATGGGTTGGAGGAAGGTCAAAGGATGTTGGCACGTGCCGGAGCTGAGATGTTGCAGAGAACTTCGAAGCGTGTGCAAGTTCTTGTGCACAACCCTTGAAAAGTTGGCCTTTTCAAGATTTTTCTCTAGTGGGTTTGGTTTGTCCCATTTAGTGATGTTTTCGAGTTTGTTTTATGGATTTTAAGGAAGGGTTCTTCCGTATCTTGGTTTGTTTGATTTTGTTTAATAAGAGCCTCGGAATAATGCTCGGAATAATGAGGACTTGGTCATGTATGTGAACCAAAGATGATAATAATGTTGCGAGTAATGTCAGATACAATTTAATCTCGTTTGGTTTCATTTAAATTAAAGTATTTAGTTTTTTTCTTTTTCCTGCTTGATTTCATTTTAGTGTATATTCTCTTTGGTACCAAGTGGGTGATGGTCTTGAGAATGAATACTCATCATCATTAGTTCATGAATGATTTACGTTTTAAACCCGATATTATTAACGGTTGGATCCGGATATCGGTGAATGTTATGAGCTGAAAATTCGAAAATTCCACGGTTTACTAAAGATAAAACTCACTTTGGGTCTGTTTAACACAAGGATCGTGTGCAAGGAACATGTAATTATAAAATTTCACTTCAATTTATAGTTTTTTGTTTATCACTCATTTTCCATCGTTTGTCTTTCCGTGCGTCTTTAGCATTATTAAATTGATATATGTGCACATGTTTATGTATAATGAAAAATGTTTCTTTAAATTGATATAATGCATTTTCGGATGAATATAGTGTTGTTCAAATATAAAGGTAAGATTTATATTACGTGGGTAGACGTTATTTTCTCTATATGCGATCAGTAGTGTCCATATCGTAGTTAGTATTGCCGCCAACAATGAGAATGCAGCTTATGATTTCAATTTTGTTATAGAAGTATTTGATTTGTTGTTGTGTCACTTGCAAATCCAAATTATTTAATAAGATCTTATATGATCACACATATTGTGTAGTTACAATATATATATACTATTAATTGGGAAGCATTTTTAGCACTTTACCATTGAAAATCAAGTTTAGTACAAAAAATGCCATTGGTTTGTTTTAGAAGAAAAAAGATTCATTAAGGGTAATTATGCCAAAATACTCTAATTTCTATCTTTGCAACCAAACACTCTCATTCATTTTTTTTCTGATATCCCTGTTGCCAAACACATTTAAGTTAAAAAATATGCGGATCCTCTTAGATCCGGTTCTTTGTCATTTTTGACCCGGTTCAAATCCATTTCAAAACACGCGGATCCTGTTAATTTTTGTTTCGCATCTTTTCTAAAAAATTAAACAATTTACTTCTCCGCCATTTATATACCAAACTTGGATATATCCAAATCTTCTAATAACATAGTCGCTTCTTTGATTTCGGAAATTTGAATTCCATTTAGCAATCCTAACAATATTAATAACTAATTCATTTAGGTATCTTACCTAACATATAAGGAACATTCATTACGATTCATAAATATATTTCAAATCATATATTTTCG
>OVBL01000391.1:0-11774 GCA_900406555.1 Pseudoturritis turrita
CACGGTTAGGGATCTCGATCCAACTCTTCCTTCATGGTTAGGGATCCCGATCCAACTCTTCCTTCACGGTTAGGGATCCCGATCCAACACTTCCTTCACAGTTAGGGATATCGATCCAACTCTTCCTTCATGGTTAGGGATCCTGATCCAACTCCTTCACGGTTAGGGATCCCGATCCAAGTCCTTCACGGTTAGGGATCCCGATCTAACTCCTTCACGGTTAGGGATCTCGATCCAACTCTTCCTTCACGGTTAGGGATCCTGATCCAACTCCTTCAGGGTTAGGGATCCCGATCGAACTTTCTGATCGTTGATCCAAATGACTTCAAACTTCTTTTGTATGAAAGCTAACTCAATCATCTATCTTCTGACCAAATTCGGCTCGGGTTGCCTTCTTCTCTGGTGACACCGATCCCTTTTGGATCGGGGACGCGAGGCCAAAATTGATATATCTCCACGATAATAGGTGTAACTTTCTGATCGTTGATCCAAATGACTTCAAACTTGTTTTGGATGAAAGCTAGCTTAATCATCTATCTTCGGAACAAATTTCGGCTCGGGTTGCCTTCTTCTCTGGTGACACCAATCCCGTTTGGATCGGTGTCACGCAGGCCGAAATTGATATATCTCCACGATAATTGGTGTAACTTTCTGATTATTGATCCAAATGACCTCAAACTTCTTTTGGATGAAAGCTAACTCAATCATCTATCTTCTGACAAATTTCGGTTCGGGTTGCCTTCTTTTAAGGTGACACCGAGCCCTTTTTAGATCGGGATGCGCTGGCCGAAATGGACACATCTCCACGATAATTGGTGTAACTTTCTGATCATTGATCCAAATGACTTTAAACTTCTTTTGTGATGAAAGCTAACTCAATAATCTATCTTCTGACCAAATTTTGGCTCGTGTTGCTTTCTTCTCTGGTGACACTGAGCCCCTTCTTCTACGGTCGGGTCGAACAAGCACATATTGATATATCTTCAGAAAATCGGGTGTAATCTTGCCAACCTCAGCTCCAAATTAATATGATTCCAAATCCATTGAATCTGGCTCAAAAGATCTTGTTTTTCATCACTAAACCGATCTCTTTAGTATAATGCGGAACTGATCCGAGCTCTTTAGTTCGGCTCGGTTTTCAAATCCTTTATGGATTTGGTCCATCAAGGCTTTCTGGGCTAGTTCGTGATAAGTTGAGCTTGTCATGGTCGTCCATTTTCTGTACTTAGTTAAATTTCTGTTGATCTCAGTGGAGTGAAAACCGACCCCAACAGGATCCCGATCTGTTCTGTCTTCTAAAGATCCCGATCCATTTTCAAAACTCGAAAGATGTCTCAGTCATCGTTTCTGCGTCCCCTTGATCCGTAGTCCATTTGTTTGGCATTCAGGGCAGTCTTCATTCCGAACCATCTTTCTCTTCTGATCCATTTTTCGCCCAAAGCTGTAGCCGGGGAAGATTTCTTCTGGTGTGAATCTTCTTATCCAGCTCTTCCTTCATGGTTAGGATCCCGATCAACCTCTTCCTTCACGGTTAGAGATCCCGATCCAACCCTTCCTTCACGGTTAGGGATCTCGATCCAACTCTTCCTTCATGGTTAGGGATCCCGATCCAACTCTTCCTTCACGGTTAGGGATCCCGATCCAACCCTTCCTTCACAGTTAGGGATATCGATCCAACTCTTCCGTCATGGTTAGGGATCCCGATCCAACTCCTTCACGGTTAGGGATCCCGATCCAAGTCCTTCACGGTTAGGGATCCCGATCTAACTCCTTCACGGTTAGGGATATCGATCCAACTCTTCCTTCATGGTTAGGGATCCTGATCCAACTCCTTCACGGTTAGGGATCCCGATCCAAGTCCTTCACGGTTAGGGATCCCGATCTAACTCCTTCACGGTTAGGGATCTCGATCCAACTCTTTCTTCACAGTTAGGGATCCTGATCCAACTCCTTCACAGTTAGGGATCCCGATCCAACTTTCTGATCGTTGATCCAAATGACTTCAAACTTCTTTTGTATGAAAGCTAACTCAATCATCTATCTTCTCACCAAATTTCGGCTAGGGTTGCCTTCTTCTCTGGTGACACCGATCCCTTTTGGATCGGGGACGCGAGGCCAAAATTGATATATCTCCACGATAATTGGTGTAACTTTCTGATCGTTGATCCAAATAACTTCAAACTTCTTTTGGATGAAAGCTAGCTCAATCATCTATCTTCTGAACAAATTTGGCTCGGGCTGCCTTCTTCTCTGGTGACACCAATCCCGTTTGGATCGGTGTCACGCAGGCCGAAATTGATATATCTCCACGATAATTGGTGTAACTTCTGATTATTGATCCAAATGACCTCAAACTTCTTTTGGATGAAAGCTAACTCAATCATCTATCTTCTGACAAATTTCGGTTCGGGTTGCATTCTTTTAAGTAACACCGCCCTTTTAGATCGGGATGCGCTGGCCGAAATGGATACATCTCCACGATAATTGGTGTAACTTTCTGATATTGATCCAAATGACTTTAAACTTCTTTGATGAAAGCTAACTCAATAATCTATCTGCTGACCAAATTTTGGCTCGTGTTGCTTTCTTCTCTGGTGACACTGAGCCCCTTCTTCTATGGTCGGGTACGAGAAGCGCATATTGATATATCTTCAGAAAATCGGGTGGATATTGCCAACCTCAGCTCCAAATATATGATTCCAACTCCATTGGAAATCTGGCTCAAAGATCTTGTTTTTCATCACTGAACCGATCTCTTTAGTATGTTGCGAACTGATCCGAGCTCTTTAGTTCGGCTCGGTTTTCCAAATCCTTTATGGATTTGTCCATCAAGGCTTCTTGGGCTCGGTTCGTGATAAGTTGAGCTTGTCATGGTCGTCCTTTCTGTACTTAGTTAAATTTTTGATCTCAGTGGAGTGAAAACCGACCCCAACAGGATCCCGATCTGTTCTGTCTTCTAAAGATCCCGATCCATTTTGAAACTCAAAAGATGTCTCAGTCATCCGTTTCTGCGTCCCCTGATCCGTAGTCCATTTGTTGGCAGTTCAGGGCAGTCTTCACTTCCCGAACCATCTTTCTCTTCTGATCCATTTCTCGCCCAAAGCTGTAGCCGGGAAGATTCTTCTGGTGTGAATCTTCTGATCCAACTCTTCTTCATGGTTAGGGATCCCGATAAACCTCTTCCTTCACGGTTAGAGATCCCGATCCAACCCTTCCTTCACGGTTAGGATCTCGATCCAACTCTTTCACGGTTAGGATCCCGATTAACTCCTTCATGGTTAGGATCTCGATCCAACTCTTCCTTCACAGTTAGGGATCCTGATCCAACTCCTTCACAGTTAGGATCCGATCCAACTTTCTGATCGTTGATCCAAATGACTTCAAACTCTTTTGTATGAAAGCTAACTCAATCATCTATCTTCTGACCAAATTTCGGCTCGGGTTGCCTTCTTCTCTGGTGACACCAATCCCTTTGATCGGGGACGCGAGGCCAAAATTGATATATCTCCACGATAATTGGTGTAACTTTCTGATCATTGATCCAAATGACTTTAAACTTTTGTGATGAAAGCTAACTCAATAATCTATCTTCTGACCAAATTTGGCTCGTGCTTTTCTTCTCTGGTGACACTAAGCCCCTTCTTCTACGGTTCGGTACGACAAGCACATATTGATATATCTTCAGAAAATCGGGTGTATCTTGCCAACCTCAGCTCCAAATTATATGATTCCAACTCCATTAAATCTGGCTCAAAGATCTTTTCTCACTGAACCGATCTCTTTAGTATGTTGCAGAACTGATCCGAGCTCTTTAGTTAGGCTCGTTTTCCAAATCCTTTATGGATTTGGTCCATCAAGGCTTCTTGGGCTCGGTTCGTGATAAGTTGAGCTGTCATGGTCGTCCATTTTCTTACTTAGTTAAATTTCTGTTGATCTCAGTGGAGTGAAAACCGACCCCAACAGGATCCGATCTGTTCTGTCTTCTAAAGATCCCGATCCATTTAAAACTCGAAAAGATGTCTCAGTCATCCGTTCTGCGTCCCTGATCCGTAGTCCCATTGTTTGGCAGTCGGCAGTCTTCACTTCCCGAACCATCTTCTCTTCTGATCCATTTTCGCCAAAGCTGTAGCCGGGAATTCTTCTGGTGTGAATCTTCTGATCAACTCTCCTTCATGGTAAGGATCCGATCAACCCTCTTCCTTCACGGTTAGAGATCCCGATCCAACCCTTCCTTCACGGTTAGGATCTCGACCAACTCTTCCTTCATGGTTAAGGATCCCGATCCAACTTTTCCTTCACGGTTAGATCCCGATCCAACACTTCCTTCACAGTTAGATATCGATCCAACTCTTCCTTCATGGTTAGGGATCCCATCCAACTCCTTCACGGTTAGATCCCGATCCAACTCCTTCACGGTTAGGATCCCGATCTAACTCCTTCACGGTTAGGATCTCGATCCAACTCTTCCTTCACGGTTGGGATCCGATTTCAACTCCTTTACGGTTAGGATCCGATCAACTCTTCACAGGGATCTCGATCCAACTCCTTCACAGTTGGGATCCCGATCAAACTTTCTGATCGTTGATCCAAATGACTTCAAATTTCTTTGGATGAAAGCTAACTCAATCATCTATCTTCTAAAAAATTTCGTTCGGGCTTCTTTTCAGGTGACACCGAGCCCTTTTACATCGGGATGCGCTGGCCGAAAATAGATAATCTCCACATAATTGGTGACTTTCTGATCATTGATCCAAATGACTTTAAACTTCTTTGATGAAAGCTAACTCAATAATATCTTCTGACCAAATTTTGCTCTGGTTGCTATCTTCTCTGGTACATTGAGCCCTTCCTACGGCTCGGACGACAAGCACATATTGATATATCTCGAAAATCGGGTGTATCTTGCCAACCTCAGCTCCAAATTATATGTTCCAACTCCATTGAACCTGGCTCAAAATCTTGTTTTCATCACTGAACCGATCTCTTTGTATGTTGCGAACTGATCCAGCTCTTTAGTTCGCTCAGTTTCCAAATCCTTTATGGATTGGTCCATCAAGGCTTCTTGGGCTCGTTCTGATAAGTTGAGCTTGTCATGGTCGTCCATTTTCTGTACTTAGTTAAATTTCTGTTGATCTCAGTGGATGAAAAACCGACCCCAACAGATCCAAATCTTTCTGTCTTCTAAAGATCCCGATCCATTTCAAACTCAAAAGAGTCTCGTTTTTCCTGGTCCCTGATCATTCCATTTGTTTGGCAGTTCAGGCAGTCTTCACTTCCCGAACAACCTTTCTCTTCTGATCCATTTCTCGCCCAAAGCTGTAGCCGGTAAGATGCTTTTGCTGTGAATCTTCTTATCCAACTTCCTTCATGTAGATCCCGATCAACCTCTTCCTTTACGGTTAGAATCCCGATCCAACCCTTCCTTCACGGTTAGGATCTCGATCCAACTCTTCCTTCATGGTTAGATCCCGACCAACCTTCCTTCACGTTGATCCCGATCCAACCCTTCCTTCACATTAGGGATATCGATCCAACTCTTCCTTCATGTTAGGGATCCCATCCAACTCCTTCACGGTTAGGATCCCGATCCAACTCCTTCACGTTGGATCCCGATCTAACTCCTTCACGATTAGGATCTCGATCCAATCTTCCTTCACGGTTAGATCCTATCCAACTCCTTCACGGTTAGGATCCCGATCCAACTTTCTGATGTTGATCCAAATGACTTCAAACTTCTTTTTATGAAAGCTAACTCAATCATCTATCTTCTGACCAAATTCGGCTCGGTTGCCTTCTTCTCTGGACACCCCCTTTGATCGGGGACGCGCATGCCAAAATTGATATATCTCCACAATAATTGTTGTAACTTTCTGATCGTTGATCCAAATGACTTCAAACTTCTTTTGGATGAAAGCTAGCTCAATCATCTATCTTTGATCAATTCGGGCTCGGGTTGCCTTCTTCTCTGGTGACCCAATCCGTTTGGATCGGTGTCACGCAGGCCGAAATTGATATATCTCACGATAATTGGTGTAACTTTCTCATTATTGATCCAATAACCTCAAACTTCTTTTGATGAAAGCTAACTCAATCATCTATCTTCTGACAAATTTCGGTTTGGGCTTCCTTCTTTTCAGGTGACACCGAGCCCTTTTTAGATCGGGATGCGCTGGCCGAAATGGATACATCTCCACGATAATTGTTGTAACTTTCTGATCATTGATCCAAATGACTTAAACTTCTTTTGGGTGAAAGCTAACTCAATATCTATTTCTGACCAAATTTTGGCTCTGGTTGCTATTTTTCTGGTGACACTGAGCCCCTTCTTCTACGGGTCGGGTACGACAAGACATAATGATATATCTTCAGAAAATTGGGAGTATCTTGCCAACCTCAGCTCCAATTATATGATTCCAACTCCATTGGAAATCTGGCTCAAAGATCTTGTTTTTCATCACTGAACCGATCTCTTTAGTATGTTGCGAACTGATCGAGCTCTTTAGTTCGGCTCGGTTTTCCAAATCCTTTATGGATTTGGTCCATCAAGGCTTCTTGGGCTCGGTTCATGATAAGTTGAGCTTGTCATGGTCGTCCATTTTCTGTACTTAGTTAAATTTCTGTGATCTCAGTGGAGTGAAAACCGACCCAACAGGATCCGATCTGTTCTGTCTTCTAAGATCCGATCCATTTTCAAACTCGAAAAGATGTCTCCGTCATCCGTTTCTGCGTCCCCTGATCCGTATTCCCATTTGTTGGCAGTTCAGGGCAGTCTTCACTTCCCGAACCATCTTTCTCTTCTGATCCATTTCTCGCCCAAAGCTGTAGCCGGGAAGATTCTTCTGGTGTGAATCTTCTGATCCAACTCTCCTTCATGGTTAGGGATCCCGATCAACCTCTTCCTTCACGGTTAGAGATCCGATCCAACCCTTCCTTCACGGTTAGGGATCTCAATCTAACTCTTCCTTCGTGGTTAGGGATCCCGATCCAACTCTTCCTTCACGGTAGGGATCCCGATCCAACCCTTCCTTCACAGTTAGGGATATCGATCCAACTCTTCCTTCATGGTAGGGATCCCGATCCAACTCCTTCACGGTTAGGATCCGATCCAACTCCTTCATGGTTAGGGATCCCGATCCAACTCCTTCACGGTTAGGGATCCCGATCTAACTCCTTCACGGTTAGGGATCTCGATCCAACTCTTCCTTCACGGTTAGGGATCCCGATTTCAACTCCTTTACGGTTAGGGATCCCGATCCAACTCCTTCACGGTAAGGGATCTCGATCCAACTCCTTCACGGTTAGGGATCCCGATCCAACTTTCTGATCGTTGATCCAAATGACTTCAAATTTCTTTTGGATGAAAGCTAACTCATCATCTATCTTCTGACCAAATTTTGGCTCGGGTTGCTTCTTCTCTGGTGACACCGACCCCTTTTGGATCGGGGACGCGCAGGCCAAAATTGATATAGCTCCATGATAATTGGTGTAACTTTCTGATCGTTGATCCAAATGACTTCAAACTTCTTTTGTATGAAAGCTAACTCAATCATTTATCTTCTGACAAATTTCAGCTCGGGTTGCCTTCTTCTCTGGTGAAACCGATCCCTTTTGGATCGGGGACGCGCAGGCCGAAATTGATATATCTCCACGATAATTTGTGTAACTTTCTGATCGTTGATCCAAATGACTTCAAACTTCTTTTGGATGAAAGTAACTCAATCATCCATCTTCTGACCAAATTCCGGCTCGGCTTGCCTTCTTTTCTGGTGACACCGATCCCTTTTTGATCGGGGACGCACAGGCTGAAATTGATATATCTCCACGATAATTGGTATAACTTTCTGATCGTTGATCCAAATGACTTCAAACTTCTTTGGATGAAAGCTAACTCAATCATCTATCTTCTGAACAAATTTCGGCTCGGGTTGCCTTCTTCTCTGGTGACACCGATCCCGTTCGGATCGGTGTCACGCAGGCCGAAATTGATATATCTCCACGATAATTGGTGTAACTTTCTGATCATTGATCCAATGACCTCAACTTCTTTTGCATGAAAGCTAACTCAATCATCTATTTCTGACCAAATTTCGGCTCGTTGCCTTCTGCTTGTGAAACCGATCCCTTTTGAATCGGGGACGCGCAGGCCGAAATTGATATATCTACACGATAAATGGTGTAACTTTCTGATCGTTGATCGAAATGACTTCAAACTTCTTTTGGATGAAAGCTAACTCAATCATCCATCTTCTGACCAAATTTAGGCTCGGGTTGCCTTCTTTTCTTGTGACACCGATCCCTTTTGGATTTGGGACGCGCAGGCTGAAATTGATATATCTCCACGATAATTGGTGTAACTTTCTGATCGTTGATCTAAATAACTTCAAACTTCTTTTTGATGAAAGCTAACTCAATCATCTATCGTCTGAACAAATTTTGGCTCGGCTTGCCTTCTTCTCTGGTGACACCGATCCCGTTCGGATCGGTGTCACGCAGGCTGAAATTGATATATCTCCACGATAATTGGTGTAACTTTCTGATCATTTATCCAAATAACCTCAAACTTCTATTGGATGAAAGCTAACTCAATCATCTATCTTCTAACCAAATTTTGGGTCAGGTTGCCTTCTTTTCATGTGACAGGGAGCCCTTTTTAGATCGGGATGCGCTGGCCGAAATTGATACATCTCCACGATAATTGGTGTAACTTTCGGATCGTTGATCCAAATGACATTAAACTTCTTTTGGATAAAAGCTAACTCAATAATCTATCTTCTGACCAAATTTTGGCTCGGGTTGCCTTCTTCTCTGGTGACACTGACCCCCTTCTTCTACGCATCGGGTACGACACGCACATATTGATATGTCTTCAGTAAATCGGGTGTATCTTGCCAACCTCAGCTCCAAATTATATGATTCCAACTCCATTGGAAATCTGGCTCAAAGATCTTGTTTTCTCATCACCGAACCGATCTCTTTAGTATGTTGCAGAACTGATCCGAGCTCTTTAGTTCGGCTCAGTTTTCGAAATCCTTTATGGATTTGGTCCATCAAGGCTTCTTGGGCTCGGTTCGTGATAAGTTGAGCTTGTCATGGTCGTCCATTTTCTGTACTTAGTTAAATTTCTGTTGATCTCAGTGGAGTGAAAAAGCGACCCCAACAGTTAGCCCCCAGCTCGGTAGTATCATTTGATGGTGATGCCGAGGTGAAAGTAGTCGTTACTAAGAATCAACATGCGAGCCGAAATTTGCATTTATGACGTGCCGAACCGTTTTTTGATCGCTTGCTGATTGTATCTTTGATCAAATCGTCGAGCTGTGTCTTTGATCAAATTGCCGAGCTATTTTCTCGTAAGAGTACTTGACGAGGCGTTTAGGCCGGGAAAACATGACGAGCCGTTTTGCCGAGGAAAAAAGGACGTGGCGTTGTGCCAAGGAAAACGTGATGTGCCAAGATTATCATGAGAATGCGATGTCTACTGGGTTTTAAGAAGTGAAAAACCAGCGTGCTAAGGAGCGAGTGATTGCTGGGTTTTGGTTATTGCCTCCGGTTTTAGGGTCTACGATGTACCTTCGACTTACATGGCTGTTTCGATAAAACATGCTTAAGTATCTCATACTAAATGACATACATTTAGTACTATGTTTTTGAAATGTTAAAGACTAGCGTGTGATATCTTGGTTTAGACGAAACATGTTTATGTATCTCACACTAGTCATATATATTTAGTGTTAAGTTTCTAAGATGTTGCGACCAGCGATCAGTTGCTGGGTTTTAGATGAATATTTTGGCTTACAGATACGTTACCATAAACATATCTGCTCCGATAATGAACATATGTTTGCATAGTTTAGTTTGAACATTTTGGTTTACGGATATGTTACCATAAATATATCCGCTCCGACAATGGACATATGCTTGTATAGTTTAGGATGAATATTTCGGTTTACAGATACGTTACCGTAAACATATCCGCTCTGACAATGAAAAAATATTTGTATAGCGCGCTTTTAATCCTGATAAGGATGTAATGTCCCGTTGCTGTGGCCAACAGCAATGAGGTGATATGAAATGTCTGTTTAGTTGAGACTGGTAATCCGTAGAGGATGTGAGTGTGATGCCTGTTTTGTTAAGGCTGTAGTAATCCATAAAGGATGTGATTTGAAGATCTTAGCTTCGAAAAGTTTGCTTTAATTAGACATAGAGTCTAATATAAAGATGGGAGTATACGAGTATACGTACCCACTCGCCCCCTTTTTTTAAGGAAGGGGACAACTGAACTCATCCGAAGACGAGCTGCCTACGTACCATTTTACAGGGATCAAGCTGCCTCGTAGTTCATGTAAAATACCTTTGTGTTTCTTGAGATGCATTGTATTCTGAGATCCTGGTACTGAAATGTCGGTAATGTTAGTGAGCTCGTTTTGATATATCTCCACGATAATTGGTGTAACTTTCTGATCGTTGATCCAAATGACTTTAAACTTCTTTTGGATGAAAGCTAACTCAATCATCTATCTTCTGAACAAATTTCGGCTCAGGTTGCCTTCTTCTCTGGTGACACCAATCCCGTTTGGATCGGTGTCACGCAGGCCGAAATTGATATATCTCCACGATAATTGGTGTAACTTTCTGATCATTGATCCAAATGACTTTAAACTTCTTTTGTGATGAAAGCTAACTCAATAATCTATCTTCTGACCAAATTTGGCTCGTGTTGCTTTCTTCTCTGGTGACACTGAGCCCCTTCTTCTACGGGTCGGGTACGACAAGCAGATATTGATATATCTTCAGAAAATCGGGTGGATCTTGCAAACCTCAGCTCCAAATTATATGATTCCAACTCCATTGGAAATCTGGCTCAAAGATCTTGTTTTTCATCACTGAACCGATCTCTTTAGTATGTTGCAGAACTGATCCGAGCTCTTTAGTTCGGCTCGGTTTTCCAAATCCTTTATGGATTTGGTCCATCAAGGCTTCTTGGGCTCGGTTCGTGATAAGTTGAGCCTGTCATGGTCGTCCATTTTCTGTACTTAGTTAAATTTCTGTTGATCCCAGTGGAGTGAAAACCGACCCCGACAGGATCCCCATCTGTTCTGTCTTCTAAAGATCCCGATCCATTTTCAAACTCGAAAAGATGTCTCAGTCATCCGTTTCTGCGTCCCCTGATCCGTAGTCCCATTTGTTTGGCAGTTCAGGGCAGTCTTCACTTCCCGAACCATCTTTCTCTTCTTATCCATTTCTCGCCCAAAGCTGTAGCCGGGAAGATTCTTCTGGTGTGAATCTTCTGATCCAACTCTTCCTTCATGGTTAGGGATCCCGATCAACCTCTTCCTTCACGGTTAGAGATCCCGATCCAACCCTTCCTTCACGGTTAGGGATCTCGATCCAACTCTTCCTTCATGGTTAGGGATCCCGATCCAACTCTTCCTTCACGGTTAGGGATCCCGATCCAACCCTTCCTTCACAGTTAGGGATATCGATCCAACTCTTCCGTCATGGTTAGGGATCCCGATCCAACTCCTTCACGGTTAGGGATCCCGATCCAACTCCTTCACGGTTAGGGATCCGATCTAACTCCTTCACGGTTAGGGATCTCGATCCAACTCTTCCTTCACAGTTAGGGATCCTGATCCAACTCCTTCACAGTTAGGGATCCCGATCCAACTTTCTGATCGTTGATCCAAATGACTTTAAACTTCTTTTGGATGAAAGCTAACTCAATCATCTATCTTCTGAACAAATTTCGGCTCGGGTTCTTCTTCTTGGTGACACCA
>OVBL01000396.1:0-14950 GCA_900406555.1 Pseudoturritis turrita
TTAAATGTTTAAACAATTTTATATTTTAATATTAAATTTAAGAATTGAAATTATTATTTTTGATATATTTTTGTTTCTTTAAATATTTATTATATTTAATTTATTAAATAAAATAACATCATTTCCGTCCGAAATCCGTGGGAAAATAGTTCCATCGGAAATCCGTTGGAAATAGGCCCGTCAGAAATCCGTGGGAAATATACCGTTGGAAATCCGTGGGAAATATGTCCCGTCAGAAATCCGTGGGAAATATGCCCGACGAAATCCGTGGGGAATAGTGCCCGTCGGAAATCTGTGGAAAATTATTGCGGACGGATTACCGACGGATATATTTCTCACGGTTTTCCGACGGATCACGGCGTTGAAAATTCTGACGGATTTTCCAACGGATGAGAACGGTTGGAAATCCGTCCGCATTTGCGACGAATTTCCTTTTCCGACGATCTAGATCCGACGGATGATTCGGTCCAAAATCCGTTGGAAATAACTGTTTTCGATGAATTTCCAACTATTTTGTTCGTCCGAAAATGGCTTCTTTTTTGTAGTGTCTTAAAGTGATCCAATGCCCATCATCACTTCTTTGGGCTCATCTTCTCCATATTGGTAGAATTATTTTATTTCATGATTTTAAAATGTTAAATTAGGTGGATTAAGAGGGTTAAAAAACAAGTTCCATTAAATTAGTTAAAGTGGGTTATTTTCGTTTCACACAAAATATTTTTATCTTCTCATCTATCGAGTGCATGTTTCATGTAGTTAAGTTGTGAACTTTAGATTTTTTTTTATGTCAAGATATAACAACTTTTGACATTTAACTATCTGCTAGTTACCTTTCAATATTATTATTAATATTCTTATATATAATAAGTTTTATTTGTAGACTTGGGGTTTGCTTTGGCTTCTCTTCGGATCCGTTCAGTTTCCGTGTCCAATCGGAATTCAGTTTCTTCCGAAGTAGATATTGCTTCGCTATTTGTTCCTACTAAGCAGACCGGTTCGGGTCTCATCAGGTATTTTGGCTTCTATCGAGGCGTCTCCAAGTCTTTCGACATCGCCGTGTCTAGGTTACTTTATATGGTACCTTCAAATGGTACGAAGTATGCCATTGTTTTGCCGGAGTATGAAGCTAATGTTTTAGAATTTAAGAGGTAAACTTTATTCGCTATAGGAGGTTGCTCCTTCCGATATTTTGTCTGAGTTTGGCTTTTTCGGTTGGTATTTGTCCAGGGCTCTCAAGGATGTTAGAGTGGCGTGTAAAATTTGGTGTTTGCGACTGGTTTCGGATTCATTTATCTGTGTGTTTGTAATAAGTTTTCCCGGTAATAGGGGTTGGTCTCTGGGAAATTTGTGGTTCGATGGCTTGGTTACCCGTAAAACTTTCGGGTTTTGGTTGCCCGTATAACTCTTGGGTTCTGTATGTGGTGTATTGGAGTTGTATCCTTTGATGTTTAATAAATAAAAAAACTTCTAGTGAAAAAAAAAAAAAAGACTCGATTCTCTCATACAGTTATATAACCGTTTGAATTTGTATTTAAAAAGAAATAAAAAAGAAATTGGAGTTAAATGAGGATTTCTTTGAGTCGAGAGGAGCATTTGAGCATTTTTCCACAACAAACCCCCTTAAGCAGACGAAAATCTGAAATACTCTAATCTGTCCATACTCTTCTCTGACATACTCTTATATAATCTGAGATACTCTTCCCTTTAATAAAAATGTGTTCTGCCGATTTACCCTTACTCCATTTATTTTATTAATTATAATTTTAATAATAATAATTAAAATTTCAATTTTCGTCTAATATAACAAAAAATTGTAACTAGGTACTATTTGGTACAACTTCAGTGGTATTATTTGGTACAACTACAGAGACACGGTACAACTTAGTATTATTTGATACAATTGCAAAGACACGGTACAACTACAAAGACACGGTATAACTTTAGTATTATTTGGTACAACTGCAATATACATGGTACAACTAGATATTATTTGGTATAACTGCAATATACATGGTACAACTATATATTTGGTACAACTAGAAAAAAATACATCGTAGAACTCGATATTATTAGTACAACTATTCATTAAAACTTTGTACCCGATCCAGATCCGTCATCGTAGTAAAACTCGAAAGCGCGTCGATCTCTAGCATCGTCTCCTTCTTCTCCTTCATCTCTCTCGCCGGTGCCTTCCTGAAGAACGACGGCCAAATTAAACGAGGGGCGGTTCGAACTCAGATTCATAGTTGAATAGATCTGAAAGCGATAATCCAATTCAGAGTTACAAATCAAAATCTAGTTAAAAATCAAAACCCTTTTCAAAATCAAAAACCCATTTGAAACGCTTACCTACGATTGGATTCGAGATTTGAGAAGAACCGACGGCGAAAGAAGAGACGTCGAAGAGACTGATAATGAAGAGACGACGAAGAAAGAAGACGACGGAGAAAGAGAAGAGAAAGAAGATGGAGGTTAGATGCGATTTTTGCAGAGGGAAGAGAGATTTGATTAGAAGATTAGGTTAAAATCTGGATCCGGTTGACCCGTATTAGAATGGTTGGGTCAGTAAATTGTGAAAAGTATTAAGGGTATCAATTTTTCATTTAAAAAAAAATGAAAAAAAAAAAAATTATAACGAAACCATATGAGGATTTTTTTTTGTCAGGAGGAGTATTCGAGACATTGATCCCCCTTAAGCCCAATTCTCCGGAAGATTCTTAGACGTAGAGAGCCAAATTTTCTCGGGAAAACAAAAAATTGCAGAAGCTGCATCAATGGCGGAATCTTCGAGTCTCCTCCTATCGAAATCCAGAGATCTTCTTGCGACTTCAAGGCACGAAAGATTCGAGATTTTGCTCAATCAACTTGCTTTGCCTCAAGAAACCATCTAATTTCAATCGGCTCTTGCTCTATTCAATTTATGCGCTTCTAATTCCCAAATTGCTTAATCCAAATGCTTCTTAAAGTTGATCGATCTTCTTCCAATGGCGTCTTCTTCCAATGGCGTCGTCAGATTCCAATCGGTCCATCTCCTTTCTTCAGTATTGAAAGTCAGAAAAATTCTTCACAAGAATTGATTAGAAAAACTGCAACTTCTGTTTATTGTTTCAAAAATGGATTTACATATGATTATATATCTTAAAAGAAAAAACATATGTATTATCTTCCATGGAATAGTTGATGTAGATTTATGGAACGAAACGTAACCCCACTTAATTAAATATGATTAACTAAAAAAAAATATAAGTTTTGAAATGTGTGTAACCAAAACAAAAAAAACTTTTGAAATGCGTATAAGCAATTCTTGTAAAATTGAATTATATTTGAATTGTTTATGAACAACATTTTTCCAAAACTAAATTATATTTTACTTATGTTGGTTATTTGTTAAAACATACGACTCGATTCCCTCATACAGTTATAACCGTTTGAATTTGTATTTAAAAGAAATAAAAAAGAAAGAGGCGATTTCTCTCCAGAAGTTTTAGATCGGCGTTTTTCGTTTTGACCGGTGGCCGGCGGCTCCGATAGCGCCGGCACCGGTCCCTCTTGCTTCTCCTTGACTTAGCCTTGTCTTTGCTTCGCTTTAGTTTTTGTCTTCTGGTTATCATCGTACTTGTCGATAGCGAAGAGGTTGGGAAGATGCCGGATTCGTCGGATGGTTTTGGGTTCGTTGGCGTTGAGAGGATCTCGGATTCGTTGGATTCGAGTTTTCTCTATTTGTTCTGCGATCTGGGGCCTCTCGTGGATCTCTGGTCCTTCTCATCGCCGGTGGACTCGGCTACCGAGTCGATGGTGACGACGATTTCTTCTCCATTGATGGCTCTGATATGGGGTTTGTAGATTTTATTTTTTTGTTGCCGTCAGTTTGTATCTGATTTCGTATCCGGAGGTGGATGGCGTCGATATTTGGTTTATCGATTTGGCTTTCAGATGTGCAAGATTCGGGTTTCTCATCTTTCTTTCAGATCTCTCTTTCTTTCCTTGGGGTTTGCTTTGGCTTCTCTTCGGATCCGTTCAGTTTCCGTGTCCAATCGGAATTCGGTTTCTTCGATGTAGATATTGCTTTCGCTCTTTGTTCCTACTAAGCAGACCGGTTCGGGGTCTCATCAGGTATTTTGGCTTCTATCAAGGCATCTCCAAGTCTTTCGTCATAGCCGTCTCTAGGTTACTTTATATGGTACCTTCAAATGGTACGAAGTATGCCATTGTTTTGCCGGAGTATGAAGCTAATGTTTTAGAATTTAAGAGGTAAACTTTATTCGCTATAGGAGGTTGCTCCTTCCGATATTTTGTCTGAGTTTGGCTTTTCGGTTGGTATTTGTCCAGGGCTCTCAAGGATGTTAGAGTGGCGTGTAAAATTTAGTGTTTGCGACTGGTTTCGGATTCATTTATCTGTGTGTTTGTAATAAGTTTTCCCGGTAATAGGGGTTGGTCTCTGGGAAATTTGTGTTCGATGGCTTGGTTACCCATAAAACTTTTGGGTTTTGGTTGCCCGTATAACTCTTGGGTTCTGTATGTGTGTATTGGAGTTGTATCCTTTGATGTTTAATAAATAAAAAACTTCTAGTGAAAAAAAAAAAAAGACTCGATTGTCTCATACAGTTTATAACCGTTTGAATTTGTATTTAAAAAGAAATAAAAAAGAAATTGGAGTTAAAGGAGGATTTCTTTGAGTCGAGAGGAGCATTTGAGCATTTTTCCACAACAAACCCCCTTAAGCGGACGAAAATCTGAAATACTCTAATCTGTCCATACTCTTCTCTGACATACTCTTATGTAATCTGAGATACTCCTCCCTTTAATAAAAATGTGTTCTGCCGATTTACCCTTACTCCATTTATTTTATTAATTATAATTTAATAATAATAATTAAAATTTCAATTTTCGTCTAATATAACAAAAAATTGTAACTAGGTACTATTTGGTACAACTTCAGTAGTATTATTTGGTACAACTACAGAGACAGGGTACAACTTAGTATTATTTGATACAATTGCAAAGACACCGGTACAACTACAAAGACACGGTACAACTTAGTATTATTTGGTACAACTGCAATATACATGGTACAACTAGATATTATTTGGTATAACTGCAATATACATGGTACAACTATATATTTGGTACAACTAGAAAAAAATACATCGTAGAACTCGATATTATTAGTACAACTATTCATTAAAACTTTGTCCCAATCCAGATCCTCATCGTAGTAAAACTCGAAAGCGCGTCGATCTCTAGCATCGTCTCCTTCTTCTCCTTCATCTCTCTCGCCGGTGCCTTCCCTGAAGAACGACGGCCAAATTAAACGAGGGGCGGTTCGAACTCAGATTCATAGTTGAATAGATCTGAAAGCGATAATCCAATTCAGAGTTGCAAAATCAACACCTAGTTAAAAATCAAAACCCTTTTCAAAATCAAAACCATTTGAAACGCTTACCTTGGATTGAATTCGAGATTTGAGAAGAACCGACAGCGAAAGAAGAGACGTCGAAGAGACTGATAATGAAGAACGACGAAGAAAGAAGACGACGGAGAAAGAGAAGAGAAAGAAGATGGAGGTTGGATGCGATTTTTGCAGAGAAAAAAAAAAGATGTCTGCGATTTTTGCAGAGGAAGAGAGATTTGATTAGAAGATTAGGTTAAAATCTGGATCCGGTTGACCCGTATTAGAATGGTTGGGTCAGTAAATTGTGAAAAGTATTAAGGGTATCAATTTTTCAATTTAAAAAAAAAAAAAAAAAAAAATTATAACGAAAGCATCTGAGGATTTTTTTTTGTCAGGAGGAGTATTCGAGACATTGATCCCCCCTTAAGCCCAATTCCCCGAAGATTCTTAGACGTAGAGAGCCAAATTTTCTCGGGAAAAAAAAAATTGCAGAAGCTGCATCAATGGCGGAATCTTCGAGTCTCCTCCTATCGAAATCCAGAGATCTTCTTGCGACTTCAAGCCACGAAAGATTCGAGATTTTGCTCAATCAACTCGCTTTGCCTCAAGAAACCATCGAATTTCAATCGGCTCTTGCTCTATTCAATTTATGCGCTTCTAATTCCCAAATTGCTTAATCCAAATGCTTCTTAAAGTTGATCGATCTTCTTCCAATGGCGTCTTCTTCCAATGGCGTCGTCAGATTCCAATCGGTCCATCTCCTTTCTTCAGTATTGAAAGTCAGAAAAATTCTTCACAAGAATTGATTAGAAAAACTGCATCTTCTGTTTATTGTTTCAAAAATGGATTTTACATATGATTATATATCTTAAAAAAAAAACATATGTATTATCTTCCATGGAATAGTTGATGTAGATTTATGGAACGAAACGTAACCCCACTTAATTAAATATGATTAACTAAAAAAAAATAAGTTTTGAAATGTGTTTAACCAAAAAAAAAAAACTTTTGAAATGCGTATAAGCAATTCTTGTAAAATTGAATTATATTTGAATTGTTTATGAACAACATTTTTCCAAAAACTAAATTATATTTATTTATGTTGGTTATTTGTTAAAACATACGACTCGATTCCCTCATACAGTTTATAACCGTTTGAATTTGTATTTAAAAAGAAATAAAAAAGAAAAGGCGATTTCTCTCCAAGAAGTTTTAGATCGGCGTTTTCGTTTTGACCGGTGGCCGGCGGCTCCGATAGCGCCGGCACCGGTCCTCATGCTCCTCCTTGACTTAGCCTTGTCTTTGCTTCGCTTTAGTTTTTGTCTTCTGGTTATCATCGTACTTGTCGATAGCGAAGAGGTTGGGAAGATGCCGGATTCGTCGGATGGTTTTGGGTTCGTTGGCGTTGAGAGGATCTCGGATTCGTTGGATTCGAGTTTTCTCTATTTGTTCTTCGATCTGGGGCCTCTCGTGGATTCTGGTCCTTCTCATCGCCGGTGGGACTCGGCTACCGAGTTGATGGTGACGACGATTTCTTCTCCATTGATGGCTCTGATATGGGCTTTGTAGATTTTATTTTCTTGTTGCCGTCAGTTTGTATCTGATTTCGTATCCGGAGGTGGATGGCGTCGATATTTGGTTTATCGATTTGGCTTTCAGATGTGCCAGATTCGGGTTTTCTTCATCTTTCTTTGCAGATCTCTCTTTCTTTCCTTGGGGTTTGCTTTGGCTTCTCTTCGGATCCGTTCAGTTTCCGTGTCCAATCGGAATTCGGTTTCTTCGATGTAGATATTGCTTCGCTCTTTGTTCCTACTAAGCAGACGGTTCGGGGTCTCATCAGGTATTTTGGCTTCTATCGAGGCGTCTCCAAGTCTTTCGACATCGCCGTCTCTAGGTTACTTTATATGGTACCTTCAAATGGTACGAAGTATGCCATTGTTTTGCCGGAGTATGAAGCTAAAGGTTTTTCGAATTTTAAGAGGTAAACTTTATTCGCTATAGGAGGTTGCTCCTTCCGATATTTTTGTCTGAGTTTGGCTTTTTCGGTTGGTATTTGTCCAGGGCTCTCAAGGATGTTAGAGTGGCGTGTAAAATTTGGTGTTTGCGACTGGTTTAGATTCATTTATCTGTGTGTTTGTAATAAGTTTTCCCGGTAATAGGGGTTGGTCTCTGGGAAATTTGTGGTTCGATGGCTTGGTTACCCGTAAAACTTTCGGGTTTTGGTTGCCCGTATAACTCTTGGGTTCTGTATGTGGTGTATTGGAGTTGTATCCTTGATGTTTAATAAATAAAAAACTTCTAGTGAAAAAAAAAAAAGACTCGATTCTCTCATACAGTTTATAACCGTTTGAATTTGTATTTTAAAAAGAAATAAAAAAGAAATTGGAGTTAAATGAGGATTTCTTTGAGTCGAGAGGAGCATTTGAGCATTTTTCCACAACAAACCCCCTTAAGCGGACGAAAATCTGAAATACTCTAATCTGTCCATACTCTTCTCTGACATACTCTTATGTAATCTGAGATACTCCTCCCTTTAATAAAAATGTGTTCTGCCGATTTACCCTTACTCCATTTATTTATTAATTATAATTTTAATAATAATAATTAAAATTAAAAATTTTCGTCTAATATAACAAAAAATTGTAACTAGGTACTATTTGGTACAACTTCAGTGGTATTATTTGGTACAACTATAGAGACACGGTACAACTTAGTATTATTTGATACAGTTGCAAAGACACGGTACAACTACAAAGACACTGTACAACTTAGTATTATTTGGTACAACTGTAATATACATGGTACAACTAGATATTATTTGGTATAACTGCAATATACATGGTACAACTATATATTTGGTACAAATAGAAAAAAAATACATCGTAGAACTCGATATTATTAGTACAACTATTCATTAAAACTTTGTACCCGATCCAGATCCGTCATCGTAGTAAAACTCGAAAGTGCGTCGATCTCTAGCATCGTCTCCTTCTTCTCCTTCATCTCTCTCGCCGGTGCCTTCCTGAAAGAACGACGGCCAAATTAAATGAGGGGCGGTTCGAACTCATATTCATAGTTGAATAGATCTGAAAGCGATAATCCAATTCAGAGTTACAAATCAAAACCTAGTTAAAAATCAAAACCCTTTTCAAAATCAAAACTCATTTGAAACGCTTACCTTCGATTGAATCGAGATTTGAGAAGAACCGACAGCGAAAGAAGAGACGTCGAAGAGACTGATAATGAAGAGACGACGAAGAAAGAAGACGACGGAGAAAGAGAAGAGAAAAGAAGATGGAGGTTGGATGCGATTTTTGCAGAGAAAAAAAAAAAAAGATGTCTGCGATTTTTGCAGAGGAAGAGAGATTTGATTAGAAGATTAGGTTAAAATCTGGATCCGGTTGACCGTATTAGAATGGTTGGGTCAGTAAATTGTGAAAAGTATTAAGGGTATCAATTTTTCAATTTAAAAAAAAAATAAAAACAAAAAATTATAACGAAAGCATATGATGACTTTTTTTTTGTCAGGAGGAGTATTCGAGACATTGATCCCCCCTTAAGCCCAATTCCTCCGAAGATTTTTAGACGTAGAGAGCCAAATTTTCTCGGGAAAACAAAAAATTGCAGAAGCTGCATCAATGGCGGAATCTTCGAGTCTCCTCCTATCGAAATCCAGAGATCTTCTTGTGACTTCAAGCCACGAAAGATTCGAGATTTTGCTCATTCAACTCGCTTTGCCTCAAGAAACCATCGAATTTCAATCGGCTCTTGCTCTATTCAATTTATGCGCTTCTAATTCCCAAATTGCTTAATCCAAATGCTTCTTAAAGTTGATCGATCTTCTTCCAATGGCGTCTTCTTCCAATGGCGTCGTCAGATTCCAATCGGTCCATCTCCTTTCTTCAGTATTGAAAGTCAGAAAATTTTTTCACAAGAATTGATTAGAAAAACTGCATCTTCTGTTTATTGTTTCAAAAATGGATTTTACATATGATTATATATCTTAAAAGAAAAAACATATGTATTATCTTCCATGGAATCGTTGATGTAAATTTATGGAACGAAACGTAACCCACTTAATTAAATATGATTAACTAAAAAAAAATATAAGTTTTGAAATGTGTTTAACCAAAAAAAAAAAACTTTGAAATGCGTATAAGCAATTCTTGTAAAATTGAATTATATTTGAATTGTTTATGAACAACATTTTCCAAAAACTAAATTATATTTTATTTATGTTGGTTATTTGTTAAAACATACGACTCGATTCCCTCATACAGTTTATAACCGTTTGAATTTGTATTTAAAAAGAAATAAAAAAGAAAGAGGCGATTTCTCTCCAGAAGTTTTAGATCGGCGTTTTCGTTTTGACCGGTGGCCGGCGGCTCCGATAGCGCCGGCACCGGTCTCTCTTGCTCCTCCCTGACTTAGCCTTGTCTTTGCTTCGCTTTAGTTTTTGTCTTCTGGTTATCATCGTACTTGTCGATAGCGAAGAGGTTGGGAAGATGCCGGATTCGTTGGATGGTTTTGGGTTCGTTGGCGTTGAGAGGATCTCGATTCGTTGGATTCGAGTTTTCTCTATTTGTTCTTCGATCTGGGGCCTCTCGTGGATCTCTGGTCCTTCTCATCGCCGGTGGGACTCGGCTACCGAGTCGATGGTGACGACGATTTCTTCTCCATTGATGGCTCTGATATGGGCTTTGTAGATTTTATTTTCTTGTTGCCGTCAGTTTGTATCGGATTTCGTATCCGGAGGTGGATGGCGTCGATATTTGCACGAGATGTCTTACAATAGACGGGATACAAATTTGGAGGAAAAGATACCAGTGATACTCTGCAATCTTGAGAAGATATTTCCACCGTCTTTCTTTGATGTTATGGAACATCTTCCGATTCATCTCCCTCGAGAAGCAGCTCTTGGTGGCCCAGTTCAATATCGGTGGATGTATCCATTCGAGCGTTATATGTTTCCATCTCAAGAAGAAAGTCAAAAATTTAAGTAAGGTTGAGGGTTCCATTGTTGCTCAGAGCATCAACGAAGAAACATCTTACTTTGCGGTAAACTACTTCCCGTCAACAGTCCAAACGAAGAGTCAAAAACCTGCTCGATCCAATGACCGAGGGGAAAGACCATTGTATACAGCCTATGTCCCTAATATGTTTGCACAAAACGGACGACTTAGTGGGAAAGCAAAATTAAGAAGGCTTACACCAGAGGAGCAGAGACACTTGCATATGTATATTCTCACGAACTGCGAAGAAGTCATGCCATACGAGAGGTATAAATATATATATATATATTTTTTAATTATTCACGATTTATATTTTTAACTTTCTTAATAAAAATTGGCAATTATTGAACATATGATTTTATTGCAGCATTTACATGGACCAAATACGCAATGAACATCTGCTTTACACAGAAGATGAACTTGGTGTGCTTAAAAATAGTGAATTTCACAGGTGGTTGCCATATTATGTAAACGCAATAAAATTCATCATTAATAATTTTAATTAGTGATTTTAATTCAATACGTTCTAATCATTTTCCTCCCTTCATACAGATGTCGCATTGGAAATCTCTAGGCCAAGAATTTCCGACATGGTTAGTGGAGTTGGCGAATGGGCCAACGTCTGTTGCCAAGTCATATCCGATGTACTGCACCCGAGGATATGCTTTTAGATTCATAAGGAGGGCAACACAAGGTCAACTCCTGATTCTGGTATTTCTTCACATTCCGGTGATGTTGTATACTATGGTGTCCTGCGGGAAATATTGGAGGTTCATTATCCGGGGTTACTCGACTTGAGGTGCATTGTATTTTATTGTGATTGGTATGATCCTTTAATTGGTGTACGACATGACGAGTTCGGTGTTACATTAGTACATTCGAGGAAGAGACTTCAAAAATACGATCCATTCATACTTGCTTCCCAGGCAGACCAAGTTTCCTATATTCGATATCCTCGAGTTAGGAACAAACAAGACCCATGGATCACAGTGACATCAATTAACCCGAGAGGAAGGGTAGACGGGGTTTCAGATAACGAACCTTTGCAGCAGAACACAATTGGACATACTGCTCCGATTGATCATTCACTAGAGGTTGACCTTGCCGTTGACTTCATCGAAGATGCAGATGATTTTGTATTTGAGGATTCATACCAAGAGCTTGGACAGTTTGAGGAAGATTCAGAGTCAGCATCTTCAGATTATTCATCGGATTCAGATTAGTTAATAACCATGTATGTTTATGAAATGTTTTTATAATATATGTGTGTTTATGAATTGTTTTTGTAATATATTTGTGTTTATGAAATATTTTTGTAACTCACCATGTAATTTTATGGCCTTTTGCATTTTTAATTGAATTTAGTAACCGAACACCACATCTCCAAGGAATTCCGTCAAATATTTCCCACAGATTTATGATGGATTAAGCAATCCGTGGGAAATTTCCCACGGATAAGCAATCCGTAGGAAATCCGTCGCAAATTTCCACGGATAAGCAATCCCTAGGAAATCCGTCGCAAATTTCCCACGGATTTCGCACAGCTTAAGCAATCCCTAGGAAATCCGTTGGAAATTTTCCATGGATTTCCCACGGCTTAAGCAATCCGTGGGAAATCCATCGAAAATTTTCGAAGGATTTCCTAGGGATTGTGGTTTATAGTTACGAAATTTAATCAAAATATCCAAAAGGCCATAAAAATACATGGTGAGTTACATATAAAATATCGTTGATCAAATAAATTCAAGTAAACCTTTCACATCCTTACATTTTAAAGTTTCAGAACTTCACATATAAGAGTTTTGTAATCTAAACTATAACTTATAGATATGGTAAAAGAGGTATTCCGGTTTGTGTATATATGTTAAGTATATTACACATACATATATTTTTCAATGTATGATTGTTGTGATGATTTCTCCGGTCATTAGAAGTCGTAGGTCCATCATTTACACAAAACAAATCTAAACCGTATACCTTAAGTTGTCGAAATCCGTCGGAAAATTCCCACGGATTTCCGACGGGAATGATTTTTTTTTTTTAACTATATATAAGCGGTGGGAAATCCGTCGGAAATTTCCTACGGAAAGAAAATTGACTGACCAATGAACGAACATGCAAAAAAGTGTGGACGGTCGGAAATTTCCGACGGAAATAAATTTTCACCGCCAAAATTTTGGAAACGGCGCCAACGAAATATTTTGTTATTTTCTTTTACGTGGCAAATAAAATAGTTTAGGACGGATTTCCGACGGCTCTTTCCGTCCGAAAATCTTATATATTCAACACACACATCTTTTCTCCTCATTCTCCTATTTTACTTTCTCTCACTAAAACTCCTCACCTCCTCTTCTCCTCCTTCTCTCTATCCGAACCCACCCCATGTAAGTGTTTTCTTTTTAAATTTCTTGTTTTTAGGATATAGGTTCTTATATTAGGGATTTGGAATGATATTTTGTTAGATTAGGTGGTTTAGATAGGTATATGATGATTTTAGTGTGGAATTATATATATGTAATTATAAATATATATATAAACACGTTTTTTTTATTTTTTTGTAACTTTTATATATTAAAATGTTTTTAATAATTTTTTTTGTTAGCAAAAGTATATATTTATACACTAAATAAACGTTTTTATTTTAATTTATAAATAAAATGCTTTTTATATATTTATAAATAAAAACGATTTTTAATTATTTATACATAAACGTTTTTAATAGTTTTATTATATAAAAAACGTTTTTATGTATTTATAATTAAAAATGATTTTTAAAAAGATACAAAAGTTATATATTTTAATGTACAAATACATATATTTATAATATATTTTAATATAAAAATATATATATTATAATATAAAACTATTTATATTTATAATATAAAAATATATATATTATAATATAAAAACTTTTTCATATATTTGTAAGTAAAAATATTTTTTATATGTTTATAAAGTAGTCAAATTTTTTTAAACAAAAGTATTTACATTTTTATTTTTTTGTTATAGTTACCAATTTTTATAAGCTCCATATTGTTCCATTTATTTACAGTTACGGAAATATATATATATTGATTATATTTTATAATATAATTTTGCAGGTCGCTAACGGGTTTTCGTGTGCCGGTATGGGTCGTGGACGTATGGCGAGCCAAGATGATGTATCACCTAGCCCATCTCATATTCCGGACTCTCAGAGCTCTGCATCGCGTCAGCATTGATGGTTGAAGGTAGCAACCACCGAGAGCTTATCAGAAAGCTCCACCCCCGGTGCGAAGGAAATGCGACATGGTAAAATGTTTAAATTTTGTATTTTTGTATTTACG
Organism: Pseudoturritis turrita; assembly: GCA_900406555.1. Taxonomy (NCBI): domain Eukaryota; kingdom Viridiplantae; phylum Streptophyta; class Magnoliopsida; order Brassicales; family Brassicaceae; genus Pseudoturritis; species Pseudoturritis turrita. The sequence continues at coordinate 13,731 of OVBL01000396.1, forward strand.
TTATTAATAATTAATTTTTAACAAACAAATTATTTTCATGTTTGTAGGTTCGGTTAAAAAATAATATTTCGAAGTCATTTTTGAAGATGTTACGTTCACACCTTAAGCGTCCGTATCGGCAATGGAGTGATATCCCGGCCGAGGAGCAAGAGACATGGTTCCGCACATTCACGGTAAGTCATCGAAAATAATTTAATTATCAAATTGTTTGTTATTATTTTTAAATCACTAATTTTTTTTCAAATTCGTAGCAAGATTTTGACTGGCACCCCCAGTTAACGGGACAAGTCCGGAAAAGTTCAACAAGATGGCGGCGGAAAACTACTCCGGCCACATGTACGAGTGGAAGCAGAAGTGGCAAAAAGGCAAGGACAAACCTACATGCTTGGACGAGACTGTTTGGCTCGGATTGCAGCAATATTGGGCTATGCCGGAGACGCAAGCCATTTCGAAGACAAACTCCCAGAATCAGAAGAAAAATCCTCGAGGTACTCACAACTCTGGAGCAACAAGTTTCAGAGCTCGCGAAGTCGAGATGGTAAGTTTACTTGTAATATTTTTAATTATCTTTTTCATTATATTTTACATACGTAATATTTTTAATTATTTTTGCAGATTGAAGAAGCCGGAGGTGTGCATCCGGATTTATCTGCTTTAGTTAGACGGACGCACACCAACAAAAAAAACAGGCACCATTGACTACCCGGACATTGCTCAAGTCCTCGAGAAGGTGGATAAGAGGAAGGCAGACCGGCTCACGCAGCTCTCTCTCTCTCAAAGTTTGGATGGTTCGTCGTCGTCGAACGACTTGGAGGTGCCCCGAGAAAATCAACGAATGGTCCTTCAGGTATGTTTCTTTTTAATAATACATACATTTTAATATTTTTCATATTACTAATTATTGTTTTATTTCCCACAGGAAACGCCTTTGCGCAAGGGTCGTCGTCCCGGATTAGGTAATCTAATCTCACTACCGGTCCACTTCTTCGTTTCCGAGGGATCCTGAACTCGTCAAAAGTTCAGACGCTAAAAGAAGCGCTCGGGCAGAAAGACATTGAGGTTCAAGCATTGAAGGTTCAGAACGCCAAAACCCAAGAGACCCTGCCGAAACCCAAGATACCCTCGGCCAATTGAAGGCTTTCATGCACATGAAATACCGGATTTTCCGCAATGATGTCCAGTCGCTTTTATTTATGTTTTATTTCTTTTAAACTATTTCT